>LOEQ01003224.1:0-14445 GCA_001685075.1 Bramus lutescens | reverse complement strand
TAGATAGATAGATAGATAGATAGATAGATAGATAGATAGATAGATAGAGAGAGTCCTGCCTATTGGGCAAGAGAGCATTTGCAACAGCTACTGGCCTTCCTATATTCTCAACAGCCTTTTATTTGGAAGATGGAGGCCCTCAAAGATAGGGGAGAAAACAGAAGGGAAAGTTCAGTCAGAGCTTGGTAATGCTTTGGCATGGTGCAATAAGATCCTTTTTGTCTTGTTTTCTTCCAGCCATTTCCCACCCTTGATTACTAATTTTACACACAAATAGCGAGTAAGTCATAAAAAGACACAGTTCCTGCTTCTCATTTCATAAAAATGGCAAGAACAAGTTAACCTTTAGCTAATATGGATAAGAAAAAGTTAATATAAATGGAATGAAAACAGAATTTTCCCCACAATCTTAATTTTGCAGTGAAATCCGAAGCTCTTTAGGCTAGATAATTGTTAGTTTTTCTGGGGACTTACTGCATTACCCCACTTGGAAGCCCATTAAGAATTAAAAACAAACATGTCAAACAGGAACGGTTCTGTAATTAATACTAAGCCATTTGTGAAAACATTCTCGAACACCAGACTTAGTATTATTGTATATTATACTGTCTCTGCTTGTAAAGAGTCAAATGTTTCTTCCAATGAGAATGCAGACCACTACAGACAGCCAAGGTAGCACAACATAACCGTCCATTTCACACACCACAAGGCAAGGCTGATGTATCCATTCTAAAGATCAAGTGAGCCCAACGCCTTTCCTGTGAGAGAACTGATAAATAAGCACATTGATTAGTAGAGACGTTCAGAAGTGTATGCCTTCTAAAGAGGCACCTAAGGCCAGAGTTCAGCTCTCCAAGAGGATTCCTGGCTCCCTGTTCTAAATACAATACCATAGGGAGATGGAATAAATGCCGCTTAATGCTTCACGGATCTCTAGAAGTGAATGCTGGTGTTCAAGGGTAGAAACAAAGCCAAGCACAAAGACAGAAAACCCAAACCCCCTTGACCTCCACAGCTCTAATACAACCTTTACACAAGTCCTCATAGTTTTCCTAGTACCAAACCAAAAGTTTTCCAAGAAACAGGATCTACCTGACTAAAGCATCCAAGTAAGTGTAGAATGCCACAGCAACCAGAGAGGATGCGGGTATTGTCCTGCTGTGCTCATTTGAACAGAAGGCAGGCAGTTTTCAGGGACCTTGAAGCATGTCTTCCTGCCGTGACATTGTCCCATTCTTCCCATATCAGTCACATTTGGGGACATGGTATCAGCTGAATTTTAAAAAGACAAAAACCATAAAGCCATCTATAATTTTCACAGAAAATCGTCTCCTGTGGAAGGGATAGCGCACTGGGGACAAAGAAGCATTGGGGGTTCCGTCTTCACCCCCACCCTCTCACAGACAATGTTGCCATGTGGGACAAGTCAGGTCAAATCAGAGCTCACCCACTTCCAGATCTCACACTCAGTAGAGGAAAATGGATTCACCCGTGCTTCTTAGTCAGCAGCAAACATATTGGTCCAGAAGACAAGTCTATATATCCCTAACTCTAGTGTCTTAGGTACTCCGTAACAGTTTGTCAAACTAAGTTACAGTTTTCCAGCACCAAATGTGGCCTCTGGTCTGAGAAAGAGAGCACATACATGTCTTTGAAAGTGCTTATCAGGGTTCCATGCCTCCTACACTTGAAGTCTGCAGCCTATTAATGGAAACATATGTAGAATAAATGGGGGGTGTAATGGGAAGAAAGAGTATCAACACAGATTTTAAAAGTCGTAAAATGCAGGGTTTGTTCTTCAAGTCATTAAAAAAACCCACGCCAGTCTGCAGTTTAATACAATAAAATGTAACAATGAGGACCCTAACAGTTTAGCTATATCATAACAGGATAAAGAAATTGCAGCCTGAGCTTGGCAGAGACACCTACCAAGGACAGCTGACTAGAACAGTGGCGGTACTTTGGGGATGGGTAACTTCAGATGGCACAGGTGCAGAGGAGCCATGGCTTCATCCTTTAAAAGGTTGAGTCTAAGGACTACCCTACATCTGGGCTCCCATCTCCAGAGCAGACTGGACTCTGCCCAGTCACTGGCGGACAGCTGCTCACTGGATTCTGTACCTTGTGTTCCCCACTCTAGTGTTGGCTGACTTTGTTGGTGATCATAGCAAGGATTTTATACTAAAGATAGAGTGTGTGGCTCAGGGGAATCTTGATTTAGAGGAACCACTTTGAACATCACTACCGTTCCATTAGAGTATGACTTTATGAGATAGCAGGAGAAATGGGGACCTCCATGTAAATGCTGCATATAATAACAACATACATAAAAAGCAACCCATTTCCAGTCAACAATTGGCATGCCTGTTGAGTAAGACCCCATTCTTACCATGTGTTATGTGATAAGAAAGGACTAGGCTGTGTGTTATATTTTTTAGAATGCTTTCTTTTACCAGCTTTTCATAACTGAGATGCTGAGCACCCCGGGGCTCAGGAGGGGAAGCTGCACGGTTTTCTGTAAGAGCCGCACACAGTAGTCTGGACACCCCTTGAAGTTAATTGCAGCGCAGCTCACTAATGAAACTTTCCATCTATTAAATCTTAACAGGCATAACTATAAAAATGGTGCCAAGCTTGTTCCTGCTCTGGAATGTCCCAGCCAGAACTCTGTGACTTTTACCCTTTATCTTTGTAATTACTCTAATTATTTCAGAGTTGGCGTAGAATCAAGATCTAAGAATGCAAGAGTCGCCCCGCCCCAACACACACACATGAAAGTCCTTTTGCATTTTTTTTCCTATTTTTTTCAGGATGGGAAAGGTTTGAAATGGCCCTTCAATAGGTGTAGCAACAAGTGGCTGGCTGTATCAATTTCTCTGTCCTACAGAGGTGTCTGGAACACCTGGATTTCCTCTGAGTTCCATGTATGCATATATGATGTCCTCACAGCTTCAACAGAACTATGGCTTCTTGATAAACTCATTTCATGTCTTGTTTTTGATAATGAATATATTAATAGGAAACAATTTTATAAGTAATATCAGAATGGAGGAAAAGACATCAAAATGATTAGTCTTGATAATTGCCCTTATATGTCGGGTGACCATTACGACTTTTACACTAATTTCTATTTTCTTAACTCTTACTAACATTAAAAATATATACTTTAGAGATAACAACCTGAGAACGTTAATTTATTTTAGTATTGATCCCAAGCTTTTGCCCTAAATCATAACAGCTAGAGAAAGGAAATGTTTAACTTGGGGACGAGCCCAGGGATCAGATGAGGCCAGATTCCATGTATAATGCAGTACAGTCATCTTTATAAATGAATGCCTTGCTGCAGGAAAGCGCATTTGCAGCTTAATGCCCAGTGGGCAGGTTATTCCCCTTCTATTTCCTCTGCACAAGGCAGGCTGCAGCCAAAAAGACAGCCTGTACATATATAGCTTTGGCTAGGATAACTATGACATAAAATGTGTTAATTAACTTCTGAAAAGTAAGTTTGGATTAGGTTTCTAATAACTGCCTCACACCCTGGTGAAAACGGAGATCTTCTGAAAGATGCTGAAGATCACAATTTCCCTTCAGTCATCATCAGTGCTGACTTTATATGACTGTCCCTTTACAACAGGACACTAGGCATGATATAGGTGTGTCGACTAACGAGTATGGTCTCCCTAAGTGGGACCAGGATACAGACCACCTGGATTATTATATTTGCTCAGAAATCTTGTTAAAATTCCTCAGCCCACTGAGTCAGAATATGTCAGGGTGGCAGGTGAGGTGGGAATTGTGTTTGCCCAACTCTCTAACTCATTCTGGTCAGGTTTCCAGGACCAAGCCATGCAGGACGTGGGAGAGGAGGCCCCCAACTTATTTTCCCTTGATTTCTCCCTATCCTATAGCCAAGGTGTGTGGTGTCTTCAGCAGGATATTACCAGACTTTCACCAAGTATTCTTTAATGTCATATTTTGCAGGGCAGAAGTTTTAGTGCTTGTCTTTTTTTCCCTCACGATATAAATTTCTGCTTATATTTGGTTTTATTTCTCTCTCTCTCCCTCTCTCTTTTTGGACTGGTTTGTTTGTTTTGAGGACACATGTCTTTAAGGATATAGAGCAAGTCTTTTCATTATAATCTAACACTTAATAATTCAAGTTGCAATTGGCCACTACTTGACTTAAATTACAACCATGTTGAAGAATTAGAGGAAAATACTCTTGACTTGGAAGAAAAGTTCAGAGAATTGTCCTGGTTATAATAAACCTTAGTAGGTGTAGGAATACTCATGTTATCTGTTTCATATTGGGTGAGTTGCAGTATTTTGTGCATGTGAACGAAAAGGTTCATTTTATCTAAGTTGCCAATTATTTGTATATAGAAATGTTCATATTATTGCCTTGTGATTCTTTTGATGTTTGTAGGATCTGCAGTGAGGGCCTTTATCTCTTTCCTTAATGTCGGTTTTCCCTGTTGTTTATGCCAGCCTTGTTAAAAGTTTGTCAATCTTGAAATTTTCAAAAAGCCAGATCTTTGCACCTGTCTTTTCTATTGTATTTTTCCTTTTATTGATTCCTGTTCCTTACCACTCCCCTTTGGTGTCATTGTATCCTTCTCCTGGGTTCTTGGGTGTAGGGAGTTTAAATGATTGACAAACAGTTTCTCTGCTCCCCTCATATATGCATCCAGTATTGTACATTATCCTACAGTCTTGGGTTACTTATTTTTAATTCTATTGCATTGTAGACAGAGGAGACATATTAAATGATTTCTCTTCCTTAATATGAAGCTATTAAATAATTCTTGGCGTGATTTATCTTGGTGTGTATTATGATGACATCTGAGAAGAATATTCTATATCATTAGGAGAGATGTTCTACAGGCATGTTCTTGACTCAATGTTCACTTCGGCCTTTCTATATTCTCGCTGGTTGCTTACCTGATTGTTCTATGAATGACTAAGGACGGGGTGTTGACCTTTCTAACTGTATTTGTGGGGTTTTACAATTCATCATTCAGTTCTACTAGTTTTGCTTTATGTGATTTGAAGCTTTGTTGCTTGGTGAATAAACAGTTGGGATTATGAGGTATTGGCGTGGTGACCCTTCTCTCTTTGTGGAATGTTTGTCACAGCCTCTAATAATTTTCTTTGCTCTGAGAGGCCTCTTGTTAATGTATGCTCTTTTGGGACTAGGGCTTGCATGGAATATATTTTTACTATCTTTGTGCATGCAAGCTATTTGTATCATATTTGAATATCTATATCAGATCTGTATCATATTATATTCTTGTGAGCAAGATAGTTGAATCATTTCTTTTTTTCTCTCATAATCTTTTGATTAGTAAATTCAGTCTGCCTATGCTTAATGTAATTATTGACATGCTAAGACATAAATAAATCTCTTTTTTTCCCTTTTTAGTATCGCTGGCTTTGTTGGTTTATTGGATTTATTTTTCCTGATTTTCTATGGGATACTTGAGGGCTTTTTTAAAATAATTTAATGGTGCGTGCGTGTGATTTGTATCTATGTGTGTGTACATTCATGTGTGTGGCACACGTGAGGGGGGGCTCTGAGAATAGCTCCAGATGTTCAGCCTCACCTTCCACCTTGTTTAAGACAGAGTGGTTTGTTGTTTGTTACTGCATATGCCAGGCTAGCTGCCCAAAGCTTCTGGGGATTCTCTTGTCTCCACCTGCCATCTCCTTCTAGAAATATTGGGATTATCCATGCTCACTGTCTTTGTCATTGTTCTATTGCCGTAAAGAGATACCAGGGCCAAGGCAATTCTTATAAAAGAAAGCATTTAATTGGAGCCTTGCTTACAAGTTTCAGAGGCTTAGGCCATTGTCATCATGATGAAAGTATGGCAGCAGGTATGGCAAGCATGGTGCTGGAAAAGTCTTTAAAAGCTACATTATGGCCTTGCAGGCAGCGAGGGGGAGGTCAGGAGATTGAGCCTGGCTGGCTCATCTTTTGATCTTCAAAATCTTTTGAAACTTCAAAGCCCACCCCCAGTGATGCACTTCTTCCAATAAGACCACTCCTCCTCACCCTTCTAATCCTTTCAAACATTTCCACTCCCTGGTGACTAAGCATTCCAGTATATGAGCCTCTGGGAGCCATTCTTGTTCAAACCACCACACTCATCCTATGCATCCAGCTTTTATGTAGATTCTGGGGATTGGACATCAGGCCTTCATGCTCGCAGCATTGCAAGCATTTCTATCCACAGAGTCACCTCCCTAACCCTTGGATCCCCCTTCAATTTGTTCACTATGCTTTTGAGTGTGCTTCTTATGTACTTTCCCCCACATGGCAATAAGTAAACACAACTTTATCACAGTCTACTGATGGCATTATTTCATGAGGCTTGTGAAATACAGAAACATTGCTTCTTCTTACATCATTAAATTATGATATAGTTGTCTTCAGGTCTCACACACATTTGAACAACATTACAAGTCAAATTTTGGCTTTAAACTATCAAACAATTGAGGAAGCTCAAGAGGAGTTTGTACAAACTGGGCTCTTTCTTCTTTCCTAATGCTCCAAATTTTTCTTGCATTGCTCCTTTCTGGATGGAGAACTTTTCTTAGCAGTCTTTTAAGACAGATCTGCTGAAGACAGATTCTCTTAATTTACTTTTGTCTGAGAAACTCTTACATTCTCTGCATTCCTGAAGGATGGACTAAGAATTCTAAATATAGAGTTCTCTTTCAATGATTGAGAAATATGTTGTTTATTTCTTAATAAATATGGTTTCTGATGAGAAATAGAGTGAGCATAGAGCAAGTGCTGGAGTGTGGTTGTTATACCCAGTTTTACTCCGTTGAATAAAGGTGTACATGCAGATAGAGCACTCATACATTAAACAGACAAATAAATAAATAAACAAACATTTAAAAGCTATCTAGAGATGAGAAGACCATTTGGGGTCATTTGGACACATTTAAGTCTGCTGACACATTCCTGTAAGAAGCACACTGACACAGATTCAAGGAGGCTTTTGTGACCCTGCACCAGCACTCATCTGGTGTCAGCCCAGGGGTAGGGGAGGGATGCATCACAGGTGCTGTGCAGGGATGCAGTTGATAGAAATGAGTGATCAACTGAATGGCCTCAGAGGGGAACAGTAAAAAGTCAAAGTTAACATCACTCCTAAGGCAATAATTTAGGTAGTTGTACCGGTAGCAAGCCTTTCGCTGTTTGCCAGCCAGCTCCTAAATAATAACATTAAGACTTCTTAATTATTATGAAAGCTCAGCCTTAGCTTAGGCTTGTCCTACTAGCTCTTATATTAAATTGACTCACTTTTATTAATCTATGTTTTACCATGTGGCTTTTTATCTTTCTTTTATTCTGTATGTCCTACTCCCTGTGTCTCCATGGCATCTCCTGTGTGCCTTGGTCCTCTCCTCCTACTTCCTCTCTCTCTGCCCAGAAGTCCTGCCTATACATCCTTCTGCTTAGCTATTGGCTGTTCAGCTTTTTATTATACCATTCCCAGCAATATATCTTTACACAGTGTATAAATGTTCCACAACACTTCCCCCTTTCTGTCCAAATAAAAAGGAAAGGTTTTAGCTCTAATATAGTAAAATATATAAAATAAGAGGAACTATCAAGTAAGAATTACATATAAAATATCCAGTCCATTTGTATTTAGCAAATTTAGAAAAAAAAACCCAAAACTCCATCATGTATTCTATCTTGGTGAGTCCAAAGTTTTATACCTAATTTATCTTCTATCATAACTAAGGAAAGCTGTAACTATAACTATGCAGTCTTCAATTCCACCAAAGACCCCAGAAGGATATAATATTACCTGGGTAAACAGAAGTGCAGTTCAAGCCACTTTCAAAACTATAGAAATGACAGAGACAGCTGGCTACCTGGACAGTCACCCAGTTTTCCTCTGCAACATTGGAGCATCCATCTTTGGCCTATAGGCCTAGAATATCTGACAGACTTTTTTATGAAGCAGGAATTTTGAAGGACTGACCCACCCTGTCTTGAAAAAGTTTAGAGTCACTTTCATTTGTGTCCTGCATGTCCAGTTTGGTCAGGATACTGTCAGTAGTTGAGGCAAGGACAGTTTCTTGCTTAAATGGCTAGCTTTGCCACAGTGAAACCATACTCCATGTGGAGATTCTTTGATTTTCATCATCATTTCATGAAATAAATTGGCTTTTTTTAATTCCAGGAACAGATGTGCCTTACTATCATGAAAAACATTAAATGGCATATTCTACAGGCCTCTGAAGCCTTTGAAGACCACCTATCTATCTAAAATATATGTTAACCCTGAAAACATACCTAATATGACTACAAGATTGATTATTATAGATGACTATTAACTATTTTTAAATTATACATTATATTTTGAAATGAGCTGCATAAGCATAATACCATAAACAAGAATAGAAACATACATACATTGTAACAAAAATAACTTTACATTTTTTATCAGTATACCAGAATCCATAGTAATGTAAAATATTTGAGATAGTTATCTTTTTGTCCTATATTCCCATATCCTCCCTAAACAAGGACAAGCACCCATAAACCACCAAATGGCCAAAACCCAGCATCTCACATCTTGGGAAAGTGGTTATTGTGCTCTCTAGATTGCTTCCTGTTGTCTAGGGGTGACAGAGTCTTTAGGGAACCCCCCAAAATTGAGATAATGGTCAATTACTAGGAAAACTAGTTGTAACATTTGGTGTTCAGTGACAGAACTGTCCCCATGCAGAGGGATCAGTATATAGGCCACCTGTCTTGTATCTTTCCTTGGTTTATTTCTTGATGTCTGCAGCCAAGATTTTCAGGAGGTCTCCCCTGATCAAATCTGATCTCTGTTAATCTGGAAAGCATCACAGCCTTCCATTTTCTGTGGAAACGAAAGCATAACCTCTCTCCTAACACAATATATTTTCTGAATTTCATTTTAAAGCTAAGGTATCCCTTAAATATCTAGGTTGGTTTAATTCATTAATTCCTTTTCCAATCTCATTGTCTCTCAGCAGCTGTCATAGCCTATCAGCATTCAAAAAACTCAAAGTCAACACAACAACATCTAGACTCTTTGTATATTTCTCATCTTTACAAGGCTTTTTATATTACTTACTTTCCTTAAATAATCTATTATTTTTAAATTATTTATTTTTCCTATGACTATCTATACTCATTTTCTTTTCTTTCTTAAGCACGTATGCAATTTTAAACCACACTGTACCCTGTTTTGAGGTTTTATCAGTCTGGACCTGCTTTACTGTGCACCTGTAGCATTCTCTGGCTGCACGAGCCAGACCTTAAACTCAGTGTGTGGCTTTACACTGGCAGCTGCCTTTGTCCCACTGGGGCCTGTGAGAGCCTAGCTTTATGTCCTATGGACCCTGGCCTCAAACTGGTCTATCTGTTCCAGCTCTGGGAAGTTTCTGGGTCCATGCTTCAGTAGGCATCTCTACCTAGTCTCCTGCCACTGAGTAGCATGTTCCTCGCTGCTCGTAAACTCCATTTGAGTACTTGGTGGCAGGGCCTCTTAAAAGAGCCATGCCTCTGTATGCAAGCCTATCAGACAGACCACTTTCTCAGGCCCTGTATAAAAGTACATGCCACGCATTGGTTGCCAAATGTAGATGGATTTTTCTTTGGGTCATCAGCTCACAGAGATTTATTAATTATGAAAGCCTGGCTTTAGTTTAGGCTCGTCCTACTAGCTCTTATAACTTAAGTTAATCTGTTTATTCTAATCTCCTTCAGTTGTGTGACCCATTATCTCATCTCTCTGTACTGCGCATGCTGCTTGCTCAGTGTCTATCTATCTGGTCTCTGGCTGGTCACCAGCTGGCTGGCCCTTGGCTGGCTGAGCCCTGGTAGGCTGGCCCCCTTGCCTCTCTACCTGCCTAGCTATCCTCTGCCTTGCTATTAGCCATTCAACTTTTTATTAGACCAGTCCGGTGCCTTAGGCAGACAAGGTGAAGCAACAATGCATTTTCAGATGCAGCATAAACAAATGCAGCACATATTAACATAGTCAAACAAGTATTCCACCACACAAATGTAACACACCTTTACTTAGTTAAGCAAATATTCTATTCCATAACAGGTACCATTTTCCATGATAAGAAGTGCTGAGAGAGAGGCAAATTTGAGGAGAAGGAAAGATTACAGGAGGGAGTTTAGCCCTAATGAAGTTGACTAGCCATGCTCAGAATTGGAGAAGGGAGAGATGTCACAATTATTACACAAAACCATCTGCCTGCATACATGGATTTGCAGCCTTATCTTCTCCAATATTGGACCAGTTACTGAAATTCAACTTCTCAAGTATTACCCAAGCTGGCATCATCGGCCCCATTGAGATGTGAAAATGTGCAAAGGAAAAACCTTCCTGGGAGTAGCAGGAAGTTGAGCATACGGTTCTGAAGGTGAGAGGTCTGCTTCCTGTGATCCTGGCATGGCTGAGTTCATCCAGGGAAAGAGAGCTCAAGGCAGTAAGTAGAGGCCCAAGGATCATTATCATTGAGATACAACAGAGAAGGAGAAACCAGAAAAGTAGATGGAGGGAAAACAGGGAGAGAGGTTGGAGCAACGACAGACATTAAAAAAAGAAAGGCTGGTGTGTCTGTCAGTGCACTGCACCTTGGACCCAGGGTTCTGTCCTGCGGAGCTGCCTGCCATGCTAGGGTGTTCCCCGGGCTCTGTGTATTGCCACCCTTTGCTCCAGTGTCCTTTGCTCCATCTCTGTCTTCGTTGGTAGAAAACATAGTCCTTTTCCCAGAAGGATGATGGCTGCCACCCATGAGAAAGTTAGGCAAGAGAGTTTAGTTCTTAGAAGAAATAAGAACTGGCCCCTGTCAGACCTTCTCTGTGAGAAGAGGAGGGAAATCCCTGGAGAGAGCATACAGTTACTGCCACTTCCCATAAATCGGTAGGGCAGAGCAACACTGAGCGATAATTGAGGAAAATTGACATGAGGGACCCAAGAGGTGACTTTTGCACAAGGAACTCAGTGACAGCGCAGGAAGGGGAGAGATGGGAAAAAGTTGCAGTAATCTCGCAACATAAAAACAGATTCAAATGTTTGGTGCAAACTCTTGAGATTTTTTTTTCCTGCTCTACAGAGTCAAAAGACAAAGTCTTCTTTAATTAAATAAAGGAATTATGATTTACAACATCATCTCCCTTTCTGTCTTGATTATTTTTCTCTGTGTAATTTTAGAAACTTTGTGTGATGTGTATGTGTGGTAGTGGTGGTGTGCATGTGTGTGTCTGCATGTGTTTGTGGTGTATTGGGTGACCTGTGTATATATAGTATGTGCATTTGTGTGTGTATGGGTGTGGGTTTGTGTGCATATGTGCAGAGGCCACAGGACGACAGGGGTCCTGTTCTATGAGTCTCTGCCTTATTGCCTGGAGACAGAGTTTCTCACTGAACCTGAAGCTAGGCTGGCAACCAGTAATCCCCAGTGATGTTCCTGTTTCTATCCCTGACACTGCTGGGGTTACAAGAGCTTGTGACCATTCCTAGCTCTTTACACGGGTGCTAGGGATTTGAACTCAGGTCCTTGTGTCAGTATAGTGAGCACTCTTCATCCACTGAGACATCTCCCCAGTCCTCTCTGCATTTTAAGGTAGATTGTCTACAGACCCAATAAATCAGATAACATTTAACTAACAATAACTACAGCTGACATTTACTAAGCACTCATAATGGGTCTTGCTCTTTTCAAAATACTTTATATAACTTATCTAATTTAATTTTCCAACAAGCCTATGACTTATGCATGGCTGTATCAGCTAGGAAGAACACTGCACTGTTCTTGATGGTCATCCAAATGATGTGTGTGTACTCATGGGGAATAAGACAATGTGATTTCAGAGATGTAAGAGAAGCTCACTTTGTGCAGGACCTTAGAGCCTTGTTTATTAGGGTTAAGCTCAGCTGCATATAACTTTATCAGTCCAAATTGTGCTTTTTTCTTTCACAAAAGATGTGATTATATACAAACCAGAGTTGTTTTAGAGCTCCATAATTAATAGTTCTACCAAAAACCTGGGGGCTTGTCTTTATGCCCCATTGTCTTAGCTACACGAGCTTCCTTCTATCAATGAGGCTCTTTGCTAGCCTAAATGGCTGCAGGATCTGAATTAACCACATTGTGTAGCAAGACAAAAGAGGGAAGAAATAAAGACTGTCTAAAATGCCCCCAACCCCACTTGCAAGCTAGTCTTGCTGGCTCTAAGAAGTTACTTTTCATCAGCCAGGATTCAGTTATGTGGTCACCATGCCAGTTGCGTGAGAGTATAGAGCTAATACCTTGCCTTTTGGGTGGCCATGGGTCCAGCCTCAGTCACAGTTTCCAGGTGAGGTAATTGGGCTGGATTCCACATAACCTATTGCAAACCATTGTAAGACAGGCAGGCATAGTTCTGAAGTTTGACCAGCCCCTGAAGGACACTGGACAAGAAATGATGTGATCAGCTCTGGGCTTTCGAGCGGTCACGGGATGCTAGTATAGTTATCACAAGGGCAGAGATTCTGTTGGCTATGCTTGACTCTGCATCTGCAAGCTCAGCACCACTCCAGAATTATGGAAGAAGAGCTGGTGAAGCCGGAAGCAAGAACACATGTAGCTACAACAATGAAGGTCTGAACAACGAATAGAAGTAGGGATAAGCACATTGGCTCAAGAGCACCAGAGAACCCACGAGGACGTCCAATTCAGACATGAGAAAGGTATCAAAAACTACTCGTGTATCTACTATTTACAGTTTGAACACCTGAGATGATGGTAGCCAACCAGGAGAATGACTTCAACTTAATGAACTTCCAAACTCAAGGAGGGAAATTGGAGGAGACTCTACCGAGTAGTGAGTTGAGACAAACTCAGTTCTGGAAGTGGCCACACCGCCCGGTCCACCACCCCAGTGACAGTGTCCAAAGGAAGCTGACAACTCCTCCTCCGGATCACAAGAGAGACCTCATTTACATACACAGATCTGCACTCGCTGGCCTGATATGAGGGGTAGAAACCCACACCATGAACACATGTTTGAGTTACAATCAAATGCAAAGAGAGGAGAGCGGACAGGGCATAGCATGGGGGTGGGAGGTTAAAAGAACTATTGCCTTTAAGGGCGGAGATTCCGAGGAAATGCCTTGAGGGAAAACAGTCCAGCGAGGCAAAGGGAAAAGTGAAGAAAGACACAGCTAGGAGGCTGGAGGAGGCGAGGAGGTGAATACAGATGCAGGGAAAATCCGTGTGTGTGTGTGTGTGTGTGTGTGTGTGTGTGTGTTTGCGTGCGCGCGCATGCGTGCCTGTGTGAGAGCTATTCCAGCAAGACATGGGAAATAAGAACTGTACTGTTAGTGAATCTGACAGTTTATAACCTCTAGGTGAGTCTGAGTGCAGAGTGGCCGAGCAGGGGACATTAGCCAGGTGACTTGAAGGAAACGAGGAGTTGGGGACAAGGGAGCTAGAGGATTCTTTTAAGAAGGATAGGAAAGAAATGCGGAAATGGAGTTTGTTAGAGGCTGGCATGTTTTATACAAACTCAACCAAAGGGATATAACGGCTTAGCACTAAAACTCACCGTGTGTGGGAATGACTTAGTTTTAGATTTAGCATATTCTCATTTATGAAGTACTGACTTTCTGCTAAGAAGTGTGCCGGCGCACCTGCGCACACTTGCTATTTTTATATGTAAAGCCAGCATCCTTTGTAGTGGGCGAACCAAGTCAGAGGATACTTGCCTTTCTGGCCATAGAGTAAAAGTTTCCTAGAACATGTTTTAACAGCCCGAGTTCAAAATAATGTTTCCACAAAGCACACACTGAAGTCTTTCTGACTGTCTGTGTGATTATTACCCACTGGCTTGGTCTATTTAATAACAGATTGGCCCCTCTTTTACTGCCTTTCTGTGGCTAAGTTATTTGGGAAACAGTTTGAAAATGCACTGCACTCACTTCCCCTGTGGTTAGGCACTTCCTGTTTCCCACCCAGACTTTCCAGATAGGAACCTACTGTGTTAGAGCCGCGGCCTTGTGCACACAGATCAGGGACACGCAGACCCAGCAGCTCTTTTAGTCTCTGATGATTCTTATGGTTTTGTTTGTTGTCTTGTTTTGTTTTCAAGACAGGCTCCAAGTGAATCATAATTATTAGCAAACTATTCACAATGCTTTGCTATCAGCTTTGGCGATTTTTGGCTAGGTCAAGTTACAGTAGCTGATCCTCATGCTAACAGAAAGTAATGAAACTGTGGTTCTTACCTCTGGCAAATGGTCTTTTTTTTTCCTTTGAGATACTAAAGCATAAAATAAGCCTAAAGATACTTTGAAAGATGCCTTCTAGCATTTATATTTTTATTTTTTAATTAATTAATTTTTAATTAAAAATTTCCACCTCCTCCCCTCCTCCCATTTTCCTCCCCCT
>LOEQ01003223.1:308156-334700 GCA_001685075.1 Bramus lutescens | reverse complement strand
TACTATTTCTACGTCCTCTCTTCGCCCCACAGCCTCTGGCACTCACCATCTCATTTTGTCAATGAGTATGACGTTTTAAAGATTCTGCACATGAATAGTATCATATGGTGTTTGTCATTTTCTCCCTGTCTTATTTCATTTAGCATTTATCTTCCATGTTCATCTGCATTGTCAAAAGACAGGAACTCCTTTTGTGAGTCTTAATAATATGCCACTACATATAACATACCATGTTTTCTTTATCCATTTATCCACTGAACTCTTGAGTTGGTTCTGTTTCTTTTTTTAAATATTTATTTATTTATTATATATTCTGTCTGTGTGTATGTCTGCAGGCCAGAAGAGGGCACCAGACCTCATTANTACTATTTCTACGTCCTCTCTTCGCCCCACAGCCTCTGGCACTCACCATCTCATTTTGTCAATGAGTATGACGTTTTAAAGATTCTGCACATGAATAGTATCATATGGTGTTTGTCATTTTCTCCCTGTCTTATTTCATTTAGCATTTATCTTCCATGTTCATCTGCATTGTCAAAAGACAGGAACTCCTTTTGTGAGTCTTAATAATATGCCACTACATATAACATACCATGTTTTCTTTATCCATTTATCCACTGAACTCTTGAGTTGGTTCTGTTTCTTTTTTTAAATATTTATTTATTTATTATATATTCTGTCTGTGTGTATGTCTGCAGGCCAGAAGAGGGCACCAGACCTCATTACAGATGGTTGTAAGCCACCATGTGGTTGCCGGGAATTGAACTCAGAATCTTTGGAAGAGCAGGCAATGCCCTTAACCACTGAGCCATCTTTCCAGCCCCTTCTGTTTCTTGACATTGTGCAGTGAACAATCTTCAATTCATTTGAATATATACCAAGAAGTAGGATTGCTGGATCATATGGTAACTCTATTTTTAATTATTTTTAGGAACCTACAGATTGGTTTCCATGCTGGCTTACAAATTTACATTTTTCACTAATCATGTACAAAGTTGCTTTTTCTCCACATCACTGGGATAGTTTTGTCATCTTGCCACAGCCTAGAATCACCTAGGACAGAAGTCTCAGGGAAGAGCTGTGTGGATTCAGATGGCTTCTCAGTGTGTCTTTCAGGTTTGGCTTGATTTTCTTAACTAAAGTAGAAAGACCCTGCCTGGCAGTTGTTGCCAGAGACTGCTAGTTTGTTCCTGGCTGCTCAGACCCAAAATAATTACACCTAACTGTATGAATTAAAACACTGCTTGCCTAATCACTTAAGCATATTGCTAGCTAGCTCTTATATCTTAAATTAACCCGTTTCTATTATGTTATATTTTACCATGAGGCTCAAAGTTTACCAGTAAAGTTCCCAGGCACATCTGTCTACTCCAGTGGCTACATAGTGTCTCACTGACTCCACCTACTTTCTCCCAGCATTCAGTTTAGTTTTCCCCATCTAGCTCTATTCTGCCCTATCACAAGACAAAGAAGCCTCTTTATTCATTAACCAGTAGAAGCAACACATATACAGAAGAACTTCCCACATCGGGCAGTGGATTACATTACTCCCTATATTAGAGGCCTGGATTGTACGAGTGTGTAGAAAACTAGATAAGCACTAAGTATACAGGTGGTCATTCTCCAAGCCCCCTCCATCTCATCCAGTTGCCTAGGGTTCCTGCTTTGACTTCCTCATAATGATGGATAGTAACTGGGCTTATAAGCCAAGTGAACACTTCCTTCCCTAAGTTGCTTTCTGGGGGGATATTTTATTGTAGCAACATCCATGAAACCAGGACAGATATCAACACTTCCTATTGTCTCTTATCTTTCTGACAACAACCATCCTATCAAGAGTCAGGCAATATATCACTGTGCTCACATTTTCCTGATTAGTGATTTTGAGCACTTTCTCATTTATCTGTTGGACATTCATGGGTCTTCCTGTGTAACTGCCTGTTTAGTCTTTCTATAGTATCCATACTTAGTATCCACCAAAGGTCTTTGTGTCAAAGGACTGGTTTCCTACAGGGGCTGCGAACAGATGTGGAGGAATGCAAGGATGGTTGGCACACTTTAATGGATGTGATAGACTACATTTAAAAATGGCACAAAAGCCATCTAATCATCTCAACAGGTGGAAAATGAGCATTTAGCAAAAGCCAACAACTGTACCTAATAAAAGTTAGGTTTAGAAAAATGTAACTCAACAAAATGAAGACCATGTATGATAATCCCAGAGCTAATATTACGTTCAAAGACAGGAAGTTGACAGACTTCCTTTAAAATCAGAAAAATATAAAAACAAGGTTTCCTACTCATGCCTCTTCTTCTCAATGTGGTGCAAGAAATCCTAGGTACAGCATTCAAGGAAGAAGACGGGAAAGACATCAGGCAGAGAAGACACTAAATTGTTCTAGTCTGCCAATGGCATGATTTTACATAGAAAATAAGAGGATTTGAATTCCAAGCACAGACCCCATTTGGCCAAGATCTTATTATTCTTCTACTATCCCCTTGAATTTATTGAGCGATTTGGCACCTATATTCATAAGGGATACTGACCTATAATTTTCCTTCTTTCTAGTGTTCTTATCTGGTCCAAATATCAGAGCAATACTGGCCTTTCAAAAATTAGTTTGCTAGTACTCCGGTCTAGTTCAGGACTCTTTGTTACAAAACCCTAGTCAACTAACACATCGTTTAAATCCTCTGAGCTTTAGATCGCTCCTATGAATAGTTAGAACTCTAGGAAGATCCACTTTCAAGCATGTGGTAAGAATTAATACTTGAGGAAAGCATTTTGCTATCCCTAGAATCCTAAACTCAAAGCAGAGACACTGTCAAAGACACAGTTCCAAACTCCCTTCTTTGTGACCTTCCCCAGATCTGACTCAAGGGAACCGGTCTAAATTTATATAGAAGGATATTCTGGGTGTGATACAGAAGCTACCTTTGATATCTGCAGAGAGAGAATGTGGCCTGAGTTACAACCATATCTTCTCTTGTGTACTGAAGGCACAGAAACGTTCCTTAGAAGGAAACAGATGAAGTAGAAGCCCGAAAGAAGAATCAACCTGAGGTCATGAGGTCTAAATGGGACCAGCTGAGAGGACAACCAAATGCTGCACTGATCTTCACGTAGGTGACTTCTGCCCAAGATTTCAGGCCGGGTTCCATGAGACCCACATCATGGCCTAGGCATCTGATCAAGTAGTCACAGCCTGAGCTAAGCCGCCTGTCCCAGGGCAGTGGAACCTTCCCAAGAGGCATGTGCTAGGCTAGACTAGTGAGTAACTAAGTCAATGAGATTCTCTAGGTGTTTTCATTCTTCCGAAAGAGCCTGAGATCTAGAGAGTGATACAGAAGTGGAGCTCATGACACAGCAGAACCTACAGGTCAGAGATGAGTAGAGAGAAAACCGTCAGATAAAAGTCACTACCGAAACTGAGGAAGGAGAATTTTATGGGGGAGCATGGCCGAGTCTGCAGGAGATTCTTGTAGGCTAAACTATGCACCTTAAATATATAGACTGAAGCTCTCACTCCCTAATACTTTAGAATACCCCAAAAATACTTTAATCGAATGTAGAGCCCTTACGGACCTATGATCAAGTTAAAGTGGGGGTCATCAGGGTGGATGCTCATGGGTCACCATGTGACTAGGAACTATGCAGAGGGAATCTAGACACAGACACAAACACACAAATCTGGTAGAGATGGATGGATAATGCCTCTGTAAGTCAGGGTAATATGCCACCAGAAGCGGGGTGAGAGGGATAGAAGAGGTTACCTCAGCCCTCAAAAGGAAGCAGCTAGGTCATCTAGCTTGCAGAGCCGTGAAACAATGCATTTCTGTGGTTTTAGCACCCCATCTACGGTATGTTTTAGGCCTAACCAGGTGCCTGAAGCCACCAATGAACCTGGCATACCTACTAGCTAACCAGAGGCTTTTTCAGTTTCTCTTTTACCCTCATATCACCCACAGCAACCCCATTGCCTTTGATAACCTGAGCTCCCTCTGTTCCATGGAAGAACTTTGTTAACTCGGTAGGAGATTAGCAATGTTTAGGAATGAGTCAATGAAGCAGCTGGAAGCAACTGGAGCTGCAGCTTTGGAGCCTTCAGATCAGAGTGGAGGAAATTTGAAACAACGTTCCTGAGGGCTTCGGGGAGAGGCAAGCAGCCAGCCACTCAGCCGCTTGGCAAAGCAGAGAACAGCAGGTGATGCTGGGAAACCTGTATGTATCCTGGCAGCTTTCTGCTGGGGGCAGGCTCCAGTCTCCCAGCTAAGGCTTATTCCCAGCCAAGCCATGGCATCCAACAGAGCGATTCCAGAAGGAACCAATAGAGGAGATAATCCTCTCGGCAGTGCAGCAAGTATTTCCGACATTAGTGTTACACTCATGCAAAAGTCTCTGGTCATTTTCATGATGGACCAGAGACCAAATCAAGGGAAGAACTTTCTGGGTTCTTTAGCCGTCAAGCCTTCCCCAGCAGCTCGTTTTCCCACAGCCTGGATTCACCTGATGCCTGGTGTAAGGAAAGAGCTGGCAGGCATCCTGACTCAGCCATCTGTGCTTCCTCTCCTCACCAAAGCGGGAAAGCATTCCAAATAAGTGATTTTGAATATCCCTTCAATCCATTCGAGTTCTTATGACCTCACAATAGAAACGCCTCGGGGACTGGCGCTGTCGGAGGCTGCTGGAGGGAGGGCCGCTGAACAATATTCTCCAAACTCGTTAGGAAAGAAAGGGAAAAGCTGGGCAAAAAGAATCAGGTCCTCTGAGTTTTGGAGAGACGGGACTCAGTACGGAACGGCCTTGCAGGTGGCGAAACCGCATGGCTCGTTTAGGGGCTGAATACCCATCCTGGCTCGAGGTGCCAGCTGAGCATGTGACGCCAACGGCTGCCAACTCGATGTTTAAATTGCACGTTTTATTTGTAAGACTAGTTTTAATTTATTTTGTCTTCTTTTGTACCTTTGCCTTAAACAAACACATTTTCTCTTCAAGACTTTGCTTTTGCCAGACAAGATTGTGGGGTCACAGTTCTTCGTGTTTTGTCTTCCAGAACATTCGTTTGAGATGAATACCTTTACCTTCACTTTTCAAAGGCTTGATCGAGTTCAAGAAGGTTAGATAACTCAGCTCAGAACACGCAGCTAGACAGTAAAACCAAGAGTTTAATATAAGATTTTTGCACAAGACATCTTCCTGGTGCTGATGAGAAGGTTCAATGGTAAAGAGACCTTGATATTCTTCCAAAGGGTCGGACTTCAGTTCCCAGTACCAACATCAGGCAGCTCACAACCACTGCCTGTCCAGCTCCAGGAGATCCAATGCCATCTTCTGGTCTCACCAGGCACCCACGTGCTGCTGATTATGTGTGTATCCACACGGACACATACTTGCACAGAGACTGTTTTTAAATAAATCTTTTTTGAAAAAAAAAACTTTCCTAAAGAGAAAGGGGTTTCAATATCAGACAAGAGAGATCATTTTGTGTGCAATGATTAACATATCTCAACTGAAAAGGTCTCTTGCTGACTCTCTGTTTCTAAGATAAATCAATTGGCACCCCTCTGTCAGTTCCAGTGAGATAACCAATCATTTCCAGAATAATTCTGTAATCTTGATCCCTAATTAACATAAAGTCCATTTTGAAATTTGGACTGACTCTACAAGGATCTGCTAGTCCCATAGAATTCAAACTTCAGACTAAAATTCAAGTCGAGGGACTCTTCCAGAATGTATATATAGTGGATGTAATTTTCGTATTGCTTAACTGAGAAGATAAGTAGTTACAAGACAGAATACAAATGTAGCGGTGCCTTTAAATGAATTAATGATATCTTACTGACTGCAAATAGAATCGACAAACATTTGAATAATTAGCAGTACTTATGCATAAAAGCACCTTAACCACTCTGTCTACAGCAATGACAGAGGTCATCCATGGATTGAAGATGCCTTAGACAAAGGGTGCAACAGGCCCAGGGACATTGTCCACCAAGATAGGAAGTCCCTGTCGGTCCTCACAGAGGAAGCCTGAGAGGCAGAAAGAGAAAGTGTCTGCCCACCACCACACAGTCACAAGCCAATGCCTCTGTGCATAGCCAGTGAGTGTTCTTTTGAGCTGAGCAACAGTTCGCCTCAGTGATCATTCACCGTCTGCACCTCGTAAAGCATTAGGAATGGGGAGAATAGACTCAGGTGCACAAAGACAGAACTTGACTTTTCCAAAACTGAATGAAACATCGTTCTTGAATTCTTACTTTATTACACATAAAGTTGTTCGTCAGTTCTGGAAAGAAATTAGTCAACTCAAGATTTCTCTCCTTGACCAATTCCATCTCGCACCCGTTGGGGCGTGGTCAGAAGAGCTGACATTAAGGCATTTGAAGTTCAAGCTTTGCACGTCCATCCATCATCCAAAAGCCATGTCTGACCTGCAGCTCACCTCTTGAGTCTTGGGCATCATTATGCTCCCAAGCTGCATCTAACTGATGGTTGTGCCTCTGCCTGCACACACAAGCCTCTGGCCATACAGCCCATGTTGAGTTCTAATCTACTCCCCTTTGCTTAAGCTTGAGGATACCTTGAGGATATCTACATAATTGTGGCCTTCCTAAAATTTTCTTATGCATCTCCTAAAAACAAGACAGACATCTCACTGCCGTCTCGAGCACTTCCCTAAGTTCCAAAACTGCATCATAAGTGGCCAAATAAAAAGGATTTTTTCTCTTTTCTCTCTAATCATTCTTTCTATAGCTTCCTTAAAGTGCAGAAAAGACGTTCAACTGTGAGAAAAGACACGTGTGAAATGTCTAGACATCCACGTGCTACACTTCAGTTTGCAGTGACTACAGGGATCACAGTTAGGGTGGTGTCACCTTTAAAAGCGATTTCATGTAACACACGCCTTCTATATGATATAAGCCATAAAATGTGCGGAGGAATGTAGGCGTGTGAGTATGTATGTGTACAAGTATGTGTGTGTGCATGTGTGTATGAGTGTGTGTGTGAGAAACAGAGACAGAGACAGAGAGGGAGAGACTGGGGGTGTTGAAGACCTTCAAGGAAAACAAGCTATGGAATTAAAAACCAATAGAGAAACAGACCCCACTGTACAGAGAATGGTTAGGGCTCAGAACCGCATGGAATGATGCCCTCCAATTCACTGAAGCCACATCTCAAATGGCCTAGCTTAATTGCTCTCTAAAGTTCCACTTGCCTAATGCCGTCCTTCTTTGGTCTAGCATGGCCTGAATAGCCGCTGTAAGTGAACTAGGAAATAAGATCCAATCATTGCCTCCAAGCAGACCCCCAGCTAAATGAGATCAAATCCAAATGTCAGCAAACCTTTCCGGTCTAAGATTGAAAGCAGTTAAATAACCTCAGTAACCCAAATTTCCTGTACCACACCGGCTTTCAGTGCACTCAACAAACTTCTGGCCCCAGCTCTCTCCCCTACTCCCACCCCACACCCCTCCAACCCCCAAAAATAAATCCCGCAGATGCTAAAATCCCAGTCCTGTTATCTGTCACAAATACAAGTCACTCCCCCTAATGGAAGGACCCTTGTGAAAAGACAGCATCTCTTCACCCAGACTGAAGTTCTTGCCAAGTTGCTCCTGTCCCTGACCACTGAGTGCTGCTGCATTTTGAACCACTGTGAATAGTGCGTTGTCTGTCTTATACAAGTTCTTAGGATGCTTTGGAAATCCACGGTGACTGTGTCATCACACTGGCTTAAGAGGAAGCCCCTGGTGGACAGACGGAGTGGAGCTGAGGAGAATCACAAGAGGCACTGAGCTAAGTTAGCGCTGGAGCAGTGCCAAGGTGGGAGGCACTGGAGAGAAGGATGCGGAGAGAGAAAGAGAAGGAAGGGTGACCCAAAATAAGACACACAGACACACACCCCACCTACACACACATATACACACCTCCCTCAATAAAGCAGGGGATATGACACTGTGGGTTGATGTGTTTACTGCCTGATGACTTCAGTTCCTGGGACCCAACATGATAGAAAGAAAATACCACCTACACTAAGTTGTCCACTGACCTTCATGCACACTTGATAATAATCACACAAGTAAAAGTGGTATTTAACCTTTTTTAAAGGAAAAGAACAATGAATGTTCCTCCTCAACTAATATTTAGCACAAGTCCTCAACCGCAAACTGCGGTGAGCAGCACTGGATAATTTAAGAGATTTCCCAACCCAAGTCCTTCTATCCACAGCTAAAAAGCTCAAACCTTTGATGAAATAGCAAAATGATCATGGAATTATCCCAACGTAATTATAATGATACAACAGATTCTGCTGACCAGGACAACAGATAGCAGGATTGATGCTTCCTTGACTTATCCGCAGCACCCTTGTTAACTTGACCTTGTTCCAAGTTAATGGCCAAGGAAAGCCTCACATCAGGTCCTCAGACTCAGTTGCTAGCCAACAAATACCTCAAGACCTTTTCAGACTAACTTCCTCCCAGCGCTGGGGCTGTCCAGTTTTATTTTTATCTTCGTGACCTTTCATCTGAATGTCATTCTGTGTCCTTGCATCTGCTCAATGTCGTCTTGCAGTTTTAGATCATTGTTTCAATTTTTAATTCTATCTGTTCTGTGTACTTAAACCCTCCTATAACTGACTCACATTTACCTGGCTAATGATGCCTCTAAGTTTATCAAAATATTTAAAAAGCCAAAGACATGAAGAACTTCTCTCCAAGCCGAAAAGAATAAATAAATATATAAAAATTTATCAAAAAGTATCAAATCCCCAGGTGGTTATTATTGGCCATCCTGAAAGGTAGGAAGGATAAAGATATTAACAATGGTGATAATTATGGTGAGGATGATGGTGGTGATGTTGATGGTGGTGGTGATGATGGTGATGATGATGCCTGAGCAAAGTGAGGACCAGCACTAATTAATCACCATGTGCCAATCCTTCAGCCAACACTCTGAGTACAATCTCTAGTTTAATGACACAGCAATCAGATTGGTAGCTGCAATTAATAACCCCAGTTTAAAGTTAAGGAACGTAAGAGTCTCTGGGAAGCTGCATACTTTGAATATTCTCCTTTGATTATGCTTTGGATGAGCGATGAAACTGAAAATTTAAAAGCCAGACCGTCTTCCTCCAGAGCCAGAACCTTGGGGCTTCTATGGCTGTGAAGACACACCAGGACCACAGCAACTCTTACAAAGGAAAACATTTCATTGTTTACATCCAAGCCATTTCAGAAATAACACTGGGAATAAATTGGAGTCCTTAGAATCTCAAATGCTGACCATTCACACGCTGCTTGGGGCTGGAGTTTATCAGATCAGTCATGCAGAGCCTGAGTGCTTTGGTTCTCCCAAATAATATCTGAAATTCTCGACACTGAAATATCCAGGCATCAAAATCATTAATTGGGCAGGAAATTACTCCTACTGAAGTTGGTGGGCTGAATTCTTCCAGTTAGATGCAGGAGCCTCACATAAAATTTCATCAAGTTCGAAAATCTCATCACCAGTAAGACAGTCAATTAGAATCTCAATGCCCAAAGATAATGAGCTAGTCGTGGTCTGTCATCGCAATTGTTCTCAACAAGTCAATGGGAAAATGTCTTCAGATAGGTCCATCTTAGTCTCTTACTGTGAGAACAGAAATGATTTCTAGTTCACCTTTGGACTGTTATAATGATCCCTGTACAACAAAACAGTATTCATGGTAGCTATTCAATAACAAGTGTTATCCGGATGGAAGGGAAAAAAGACATATGTCAGACTCTCTGTAATCAAACCTCTTCATTTCATTGGCCTCAGTATGTCCTCTCTGTCTGTCTGACCTCCCTTTCTGTAGCTCTATCCACCATATTCCATAGTGCCTTATCATCCAGAGAATCCAGTGATTTTTCTCATGCATCTAGTCCCTTGTGTTAGCAAAGGCATGATGCTAAATAGGTGAAGTACACACTGATGTGTGAGTGTGCATGTGAGCAGAGTTCACAAGTCACTGCAGGTACATTACTCAACTGCCCTAACCCTTATTTGTTGAACAGGTCTCTCACTTAACTGGCAGCTTACCAACGCAGCTAGAATTGCTGGCCCAAAGCCCCAGGGATCTTTTTGTCAGGCCCCATCTCATTCATACACACACATACACACACACACACACACACACACACACACGTGCTCTCATACACGCTTGACCTTTGTATGTAGGTGTTGGGGATCAAGCGTGAGCCTTCATTATTATACACAAGCACTTTACCAACTGAGTCATCTCCCCAATCCCCCAAATATTCCTCTTTAAGAAAATTAGCATTAAAACATAACGAAAAAACGTTTGATTCTCATTCATTTTCTATTTTCTGACTTTATCCCCTCAAGGCAGAATATCTTAATAACCAAATATTTGCATAATGCCTTTATTTTTATGTTCTTGAATCCCACCAAATGTTTTATGATAGTTGGCAGCCCTCTAATAGTATCCAATCCAATTAACTCTATGTTAATTTTAGGTAACTTGGGATATTCAGAGCACTATGATGAAAAACTATAGATTGTAAACGAGTCTGAAAGAAAGGAGCTCTAGACAAGAAAATGTCAGAGGCATCTCCTCCCACTCCTGTCATTAGGAGAGCTGCAATAGTAATGGGAGGAGGTGGGGTTGAGAAAAGCATCCTATGAGGGTAGCTGTGAGGGTTTACTGAGTTAGCCTCAGCAACTTTATTTTAATGCCCTTTTTCTGGTGGATTTCCCACACTTGATAAAATCTCCCAGCTCTTTCAGGCAAAGATTGCTGAGATCATTGGTATGTTCCAGGAGGGCTGGAGAGATGGATCAGCAGTTAAGGGTGTTTCCTGAGTTGGGAGTGGTGGCATAGGCCACCAACACTCTGGAGGCAGAACTAGGCAGATCTCTGAGTTCAAGGCCAACATTGTCTAGTAATGGGTTCCAGGCCAGCTAAGGCTACAGTGAGACCCTGTCTCCATAGCAAAGAGAGAGAGGGAAAGCTTACTATACAACCGTGGGGACTGGAGTCGAAGACCCAGTGCCTATAGATAAAAGCTGGGTGTGTTGCATACTTGTAACCGGGAAGCCGAGTGGGGCAGAGAGACCGGATATCCAGGATATCCAGTCCAGTTGAAAATACGTGAGCTTCAGGTTCAGCAGGAGAGCTTGCCTCTCAAAGACACAGATGAAACGTGACGGAAGAGGACAACTGATGGCTTCCTCTGTCCTTTGAACACAAGTCCAGGTACATATGTGAGCACACACGCTGGGNGGGGGCAGGTAGAGGGGTAGGGAGAGGAAGGGAGGAGAAGGAAGAGGGAAGGGGATGAAGGATGGAAGTAGAGAAGGGGGAAGAGGAAAAGGAAGATGGGGGGATAGATTCCAGGATAACAAGAAATGGTGATAGATTAAAAAGCCCCTATAATGTCACATCCTTTCTCCACAGTTTGCATGGGTTGCAGGGCCCTCCTCTGCTTGCAATCCCATCCTCCCTTGAAGACACTGAACCACCCCACCTGTGAGCATCTCCCCTGAGGCAGACCCAGACGGACAAGGCACAAGGTCAATGGCACCATGGGAATTAGGATATTTATCTACTTGAGTAACTATAAAGTTGTAAATATTTGTATAGAGGAATTACTCACAAGGCTTTGTAGAGTAACTATAAAGTTGTAAATATTTGTATAGAGAAATTACTCACAAGGCTTTGTACCTTGTTTACCCGTCATTGAGCCCAAAGCTCCAAGCATAGAATCTGGCCTCTAAGAGCCGGCAAAGAATTGTTTATGCGTCAGGAAAGACAGGGTTAAAAAGCGGTTGCCTATGGATCATCCTTGGGGATACATCTCCTTGATTTCAAAACTCACACAAGCTTGAGAAAATTCTAATGGAAGTCTAATTATTGTTTTAGTGTTCTATATACACTTTCCATGGTAAGATTCCCACATGCCCAAGAGGCATGGGTAGATGCTCAAAGCCTGGGTTTTAGCTTTGCCTGCATTTTCTTCCTCACACTGTGATGAGTTGGCAGAGATGAGCCTGGTGGAGAATGTCACAACTGAGTCAGGGTTGAGGACACACTGGAGCAGGGCTCTCTGACTCCTTGTTAACCACCTGAAGGTGTTTACAAGACTCCAAATGCTGCCCTAAAATGAACAAACATACCTCTACTCTTAGTCTCGCTGGTACAGGGGCCAGTCAACCTCTAGCAAAGCAGACCGATTAGCCCATTTTTCAGCTGGTTTGCAAACAATAATTACCTTTTTATTAAGTAAAAAGAATATACATGAGTGTGCGCATGTAGACATATATATTCCAAGGAAATCCTTCTTGTAACTCCATCTACAGTTACACACTTTAGGCAAAGAATATTTAATATACTCTAATCATCAGATTTTAAAGATGATGGATTCACAAGGCCATGTGCATGTTGTAGCTTCCAGTTTTCCCTCCAATTGCCTTCTAGGCAAAAGGGATTCTTTGAAGACAAAGCTAGGCATTGATAATCTTTATACCATTTCCTAATTCCTCACCCTGACCCACTAAGCATTTAGCAAATGTACTTTAATAAATTAGAACATCTCCATAGTTTTTATAATATCCTAACTGACCATATTGCGTTGCTACCTGAGTCCACAGTCCTGAAAAGCAACCTAGTTCTTTAGCTCAACACCATTTGCCTCTGCCTTAGATCTGGACGGAAAACCAGTGCCTCTCCATCTTTAAACAGCTAGCTACCCAGTGTTTTTATTTCTTGCTTTCTTTTTTGATTTGTTCTTTGAGAGTTCCATACACGTATACAATGAAAGATAATTACATTCACCTTTTACTCCCCTCTACCCTCTCCAAGCTCATCATGGATCCCTCACATGACTCCCTCCAACTTCACGTTTGTTTAAATAACTACCAAACCCAATTATACTACTTAGATTTGCTTGGATGTGGAGCCATCCACTGGAGCAAGGGCAACCCTACCAAAGGTCATGACTACAAAGAACCATTCTTTCTTCCCCAGCGGCCATTGTCTGCAAATAGCTCCTCACTTAGGGGTGGGCCCTCGTGAATAACCCCACACACCCAACCTTCATGGTATTTTAGCTAGCTTGATCAAGCACGGGTCTTTTGCCTGTCTTTTACAGCTGCTCAGGGTTCATGAGTTTGATAGCCACATTCTTTCCGGAGGCAGATTTTACACCATTCCTTCCCTGTCTTCTAGCTTGCTATCCTTCAGTCAGCATTCACTGGTGAGACTGCTCTCTCTCTCTCTCTCTCTCTCTCTNCCCTCCCTCTTTACCTCCCTCCCTCCCTCCTTCTCTTCTTCCATCCTTCCCTCCCTCCCTCTTCAACTTGATTTGAAGCTTCTCAGCTCAAGATTTTTCCTTTGCAGAACTTTTGCCTTGGAGCAGTTCCCTGCTGATTCCAAACCAGAGGCACTCATTACCATAATCACCTCATCAGTCTACATTTTAATGGAGGCGGCTTCTTAAACCCTTTTCAAAACCCAAATCAGAGAGTGGATTTTAAAACAAACAAGTTGGCACTGCTTTAAAGCCCATTTCCAGTCATTCTCACATCCTTAGCACACATCCTTTCAAACTTCTGAAGTCGTTAGGGCGGGTGGAGGGACCCTCCACCTGAAGGTTTTCTGATTGTCAGGAAGCGTGGTTGAGATGGATTTGTTGAAAGGATGCATTACACCATCTCACACTCCTGCCAAAGGCTTTTTTATTAGATTTCTAAACTGAAGGTACATACTTTATTTTGGACCATAACCATCAGAAGCTTTCCAACAGAGAAAAAAGAAAAAATGATCCTAAGCCTTAGTGCTGAAGGTGAAATTGGGCACCTTCAAGTAGAACCAGCTAGAGTAGGCTGGGGAGGATTTGTGCAATGAGACTAGCACCCAAAACAAGGAGAATCACAAGGAGCTAACCTTCCCCAACAATTGCTTCACTTGATTCCCTTACTTAGTACTGCTCCATCCCATTCATTCCATCAACAACAACCACAAGAAAAGCCTTCCTTAACTCTTGTAATACAATCACAAACCTTGATAGGCAGGGTCCTTACAAGCCAGTGCAGAGACTCTCAAGCCTAGAAAGGAGCTGTGGGGGTTATCTAAGCCTAACTCCCTTTCAATGCAAGATTCCATTCTCTGGTGTCATTGGCAAATGGAAGCTGAATCTAACATGGCTTCAGAGTTTCCAAGGCAATAACGGAGACCAACATTTGCAAAGTACATTAAAGATAGCCAAGCATTTTCAATTATCCTGTCTCCCCTAAACTGTACTGCAGATGATGGCATGGAGATTTGAGACACTGAAAGGCTTGTTACCATGGCACTGCTAGCAGATGGCTAAGGTAAGACTGTAAATCTTTGGACTACAGATCTGTATTTATTTCTCCCCGTGGCTGCTTTCCTGGCCAGAGTCAAACGACTCTCTTCTTTGCATGATATTCTGCTGTCTTCTTGGACAGTGATAATGATTTGAAATTTTACCAAGGATGGATGGTGGAATGGTTCATTTGGCAAAAGCCCTGCCATACAAGCACAAAAACCTGCATTTGATCCCCAGGAATGATGTACAAATCTGAGTCATAGTGGTACAAGCTTATAGTCCCAGCATTTGGAAGTTGAAGACTAGAAGATACCTTGGGCCAGCCAGTGTGGTGTACAAGGTGTATCCTAGATCCCAGTGAGATCCTGGAAAGAAAGAGAGAAAGAAGAAAAGAAAAGAAAAAAAGAAAAGAAAAGATAGAAGGAAGAAAAGAAAGAAGGAAGGGAATGGAGAAGTGAGGGGAGAGGAGGGAGAAGAGAGGGAAAGATTACATGAAAGAAGAAAAGAAAAAGAAAAGAAAAGAGAAGAGAAGAGAAGAGAAGAGAAGAGAAGAGAAGAGAAGAGAAGAGAAGAGAAGAGAAAAGAAAAGAAAAGAAAAGAAAAGAAAAAGGGGCTGGATGATTCAGTGGTTAAGAGCACTGACTGCTCTTCCAGAGGACCCAGGTTCAATTCCCAGCACCCAGCAGCATATTGTAATTCCAGTTCCAGGGAACCCAACACCCATGACAAAACGCTGATGCACATAAAATAAAAAAATATAAATTTTTAAAATAAAAGAAAATCAAGGTGAATGGCTCCTGAGAAACAAAACTAAGGCCAGTCTCTAGTCTATGCATACATGCAGATATGTGCACACATACATGCACAAATTCACTAAGGAACAAAATGTATCTCTGAGTAATATTTTTAGCCTTGAATGGTGCTTACTACATGAAAGGTACTAGTTGACATTCTATGTCAATATTAAAACCATTAAATGGGTGCTATTGTATATCATGCCCAATTTTACAGGTGAGAGGCAGAGCTGGATCTAGACCATAAACTAGTCCATCTCCAGACGCTGGACACCATCCAGCCTCACTTTTACTGTAGACATTCCATTCTGGTCTCTCAGTCAGCAATGAGTAAATATTTGGTCATTTAACACCTGTCCTAAGTTAGCTTGGTCAACTTGACACAGTTTAGAACCTGAAAGAAAAAGCTCCATTGAGGAATTTCCCAAATCGGATTGGCCTGTAGCCATGTCTGTAGGGGATTGTCTTGATTGTTAGCTGATCTAAGAAGGCCCAGCTCACTGTGGGTGGCACCATTCTCTTTGGCAGGAGGTCCTAGGCTGTACAGGAAGGCTCACTAAGCAGGAGCCAGCCAAAAAGCAGCATTCCTTTGTGGTTTGTTTCAGATCCTACCTTGGCTTCCCTCAGAGATGAACTATGACTGTATTTTATTAATGTTTGACTGACAGCAGCTTTTAAGCTTTGCCCCTAACCTTGTCCTCCTGACCACACCTGGTAATAGACTGAATGTTTGCCTCTCCCTCATCTTCCTTCTGCCAATTCTAATGTAATGAACTGAATGTTTGCTTCTTATTTACCCTCCTTCCCACATTTGATAATGGACTATAAATGGGGACTATGCCACCCAGACACAAAAACTATAGTAATTAAAACAGTGTTTGGCCAGTGGCTAAGGCATGTTCCTAGCTAGCTCTTACAGCTTAAATTAACCCATTTCTATTATTTTATATTTGACCATAAGGTTTGTGGTTTGTTACTTCACATCTTGCTTTTTGAGTGGTTACATGGCGTCTCCTACACTACGCCTACTTTCTCTATATATCTCTGTTTGGATTTCCCACCCGGCTTTACTCAGCAAAGCCATTGGCCAAAATAGCCTTATTCATCAACCAATAAAAACAACACATATACAGAAGAACATCCCACATCAATGTAACTGAAGGTTTGTCCTCCACAATCTGCATGTTGGATCCCAATCCCAAAGCAACTGTATTTAAATAGGAGTGCTTTGAAAGAAAATTAGATCAGCATGGTCAGACACTCATAGATGAGATTAGTACCCTCATATAAAGGGCCATACAGCTTCTTATCTCTCTTTATGCCATGCTAGGATAAAACCAGAAGATGACTATATACAACCCAGAAGCACACACTTGACCAGAAATAACCAGGCTGGCACTTCAATCTCAGATGTCCAGCATCCAGGACCATGAAGAATAGTATTCTCAGGGTTGATATGTCACACTGTATCTAACATTTTGTTACAGCCACACAAACAGATTAAGACATTTTGGTTAGCCTGCACCATTATCTGATGCCATGGTGACATTCAGAGCTGCAACTGAGGGCCAGTCTGCATCTGTGGCTTTACTGTAGCAAGGGTCTGTATTCCTATTACCATCAAAGACCACTTGGCTGCCCATGATCTGGGGCCATACTAGTGCTCTAGGGTCGTGCTGCCATTGGAGTTAATCCCTATCTGAGTGGCCTGCACAACCAGTCCCGGCTGCTGCTAAGGACCATGTCTTGGTCTGTAGTACCGCAGCAGCCACAGTCTATGTTGCCGTCAAAGGTTACATGGAAGCCTGGTTGTGGTTGCAACCTGTGGCCTTGTGGTTGTCTGGGGACAGAGCTGTCACAAGAGACATTCTGATCTGAACAGCCTGTGCTTCCAATAAAAGCCAGAATGTCATCCAGGTCCAAACTGCAGATGAGGGCCATGTCAGTGTCTGTGATCCTGCAGCAGTTGGGGTCTGGGTTGATGTCTGCGGCCCCATTATCTCAGCGAACTATGGGAACCATGAATGATAGAATCAGAGGGCCATGCTGAGCTGACCCTGCCCTTTCTGGCCCTCTCCTTAGCTGGGTCCTTGTTGTGAGGCATTTAATTATACCGTGTAAAGATATGTCACTGTGTTTGGATTAATGAAAAGCTAAATGACCAATAGCTACACAGGAGGTATAGTTGGCACTTCTTTCTCTGTAATTTTAATTTTATTTTAAAATTGTTTTTATTATGAATTTTAATACAATCTATTCTCATTTTGCATAGCTATACCAATCCCTCCCCTTCTCAGCCCCACCCTTATCCCTACCCCACCCTCATCCACTTTATTTCCAGGTAAGACTAAGGCACTCTCCCTTATATCTGGGCTGAGCAAGGTATCCCTCCAAATAGAATGTGCTCCAAGACACAAGTTCAAGCACTAGGAATAAATCCTGATACCACTGCCAGGGATCTCACAGACTGTTCAAGCCTCGTAACTGTCCTCCATATTCGGTCAGCCTAATTTGGTCCTATGCATGCTCCCCCCCATGCTATCAGTCAAGTGTCACTGAGTTAGCTGGGACTTCTTGACAGAGAGAGCTCTAGGAAGAAGAAAGGGGAAGTCGCCAGCCTGATACAGAGGAAGCAGGACATGCAGGAGGAGAGATAAAAGCCACAAGCCACCTGGCAGCCTGTAGATTAATAGAAATGGGTTAATTTAAGTTATAAAAGCTACTTAGAATCAAGCCTAAGCTAAGGTCAAGTCTTCATAAGCAGTAAGTCTATGTGTTGTTATTTAAGAACTGACTGGCAGGACAGAGAAAGACGTGTTACAGGCCCTGCCCATCATTGGATGCTACAGCAAGAAAGCTGGCCCTGACCCTCATGGGAGAGCTGCCCCCTCCTCTCACTTGGAATAGATGACCCCACCCCTTACCACAATGGTGTTGGATAGCTGACCCTGATGGCACAGGTAAAGGGAGGCTGGCTTCTCCCCTTGCCTAAAGGGGGCAGCACTAGTGGCCTGGACTGACCAGCTCAACTACCACCCAGTCCCAGCTGTGAGCCTGGGTTTGTCATACCCTGCCATCTACCCCATCTAGAACCTGCTGGAGTTTGTGAAGGAACTGCTCCTGTGGAAGAGATAGGGTCTCCATGACTCAGAGATTAATGAAGAGGTCTTGGAGAGCTGGGAAGGATGGACGATTGAAGAAGTATTTGGTATTGTTGTTATTTTGTTTTGTTTTGCTTTGGTTCTTTTTTTTTTTTTCATTTTGGTTGTTTCCTTGTTTTGGTTCAGTTATTTATTTATTTATTTGATTGTCACTTTGGAGGCTGCTACAGTTGGGATGGGAGAATATGGAAGGACGGGGAGGTCAACAGAATTGGGGTGCATGATGTGAAATTCCAAACAATTCAATAAAGAAGTCATGTTAAATATAGATATGACATTTTGGTTAAATGTCTTAGCGGACACTGAAGCTGTGAAAGTCTCTCCTTTGCAGGGGCACACACCCTTTAACCAAGTTCAAACAATGAGTCAGCCTCTTTCCCTGGACCTCAGGTCCTTGCAGACCTACTGGGCCCTGATCTTTACACCATCATGTCAATAGCAAACATGATCAATGAAACTTGCGACTTACTCATATTCCCACTTTCTCTGTGTGTGTCTCTCTCACAACCCCACAACTTTCTCTCCCCCACCCCCATGAGCCTATCATATAATCTGGCATGGCTGACCTTAAGAGAGGTGAGTAAAGAGACTGACCTAATCAGCTGAGTCTCTACAGAGAACTTTCTCTGGCTGGTAACAAATAAAACTTCATATAGAACCCAGGCATTGGAAATGGTACTGCTGGCTTAGAAAAAATAGAAAGGCCCACACAGACTGGAGTGTAGGTGGACTCTAAGAACAGCAAGGGACCCCCACCTTATAGCTAGCTAAAAATTAGAGGGGTTGGAGAGACTGTGGCTTAACTACAAAGAACAACCTAAATGATCATGAGGAGCTGACCTGCCCCACCCCCAAATTCCAGGGAAGGCCCACATTTTGTGACACCTGATGAGAGTCTACATCAGAAAGCTGTGTGAGGTCCTTCCGCTCCTTCAGCCAATAGCCTTTAAGATACTTGGGCATGGTCTCTTATATTATAAATGCAGCTGTAAAGCCTGTGCTCGCTCTCTTGTTGCTGGCTCCCACTTCCAGCTGCTAGACTCTGTTCCTGTTCCCCATTCATGCAGAGGACTGTGATCTAGGACAGTAATCTGTGAATCTTCCCTAAATAAACAAACCTTTATTATACATAATTCTGGACTAGTGTGGGATTATTTTGTATCTTCTGCCACCACACCCAAGCTAATACACTGTGAAGAAGTGATCATGTTTCAACATACAGAAGAGATTATCATTTGAAGAGATGAACAGTTCATCCTGATCTAAGTATTACACACAACAAAACATCCTATAATTTCTGTCTTAGTTACTTTCCCTGTTGCCAGGATACAATACTCTGACAAAAGCAACTGGGGGAAAAGTTTGTCTCATAGGGCAAGGGTGCTATAGCTCATCATAGTGGGAAAGTCAAGGTGGCGGGGACAGGTCATGTCACATCCACAGTCAAGAAATAAAAAACAACAAAAACACATGTTCAGCTCACTTTCTCCATTCATATAGTCTAGGGTCTCCTGTCCAGGGAGTGGTCCTGCTCATAAGAAAGATGAGTTTTCCTAATTGACACAATCAAGATACTCCCCAACAGGCATGCTCAGAGGCCCATCTACCAAGTCATTATAGATTTTCTTCAGTTGAAAATTAATCCTAACCACGGCAATACCCTATTAAAATGTAATAATTATATATCATCTAAAATTTAAAAAGTAATGTAGCGTTTTAACAATTTATTGAAAGCATTTCTATGCTACCCTTTAAACTAATGGATGACCTCAAGTGAATTCAAATATACAATCAGATTTTTCTGTGGGTTTTAATGCTGTTAGTGAATATGGTCTTAGTCAGGGTTACTACTGCAGTGATGAAACACCATGACCAAAAGCAAGATGAGGAGGACAGGGTTTGTTTGCCCTACACTTCCATATCACTGTTCATCATCGAAGGGAGTCAGAACAGGAACTCAAACAAGATAGGAACCTAGAGGCAGGAGCTGACACAGAGACTGTGGAGAGATACTGCTTACTGGCTTGTTCCTCATGGTCCTAGTTCAGCCAGAAGCACAAGCCCAGGAAGTGGCCCCACCTACAATAGGCTGGGCTCCCCCCCATCAATCACTAATTAAGAAAATACCATACCTCTAACACCATCTTAAGGAAGCATTTCCTTAATTCAGATTCCCTACTCTCAGGTAACTTTAGCTTATGTCGAGTTGACATATAAAACTATCCAACACAGGTATATATCTATCACGTTTCATCTCCCAGTAGTTTGTATCTTGCAAAATAATTACAGGAGACCACTCCTCCACCTCCATCTCCACCACTACCCCTGACTCAGATTGTGATGCCCCCATTGCTGTAGAGTTTATTGCTGTGTTTTTACACCCTCAGTAAACAAGAAGGCAGGAAGGAATCTTGGTTCTGAGTGCAGGCAGGAGGTGGAACTACAAGAAACTCATTCTTGTGCTTGGCACTAAGTGCTTGTCAGAACCATTGCAGGGAGAGAAACAAATCTGTCGCTGGCAGCGTTTTCATTCTGGATGGCCCTAAACACCAGCAGCTGGGCTGAGATTGCCTCTGCAGTGTTCGCAAGGGACATTTACAGCTGTCACATCGAAGCAAGTCTTAAAAACCATTTCTCAAAGCCAGACTTATTTGATACAAGCATCTGGTGTCAAATGTTGAAAGAATAACAAAACCCCTCTGTACTGTGGGTTTCTTGACCTTCATGTTTATTAATATTCAACTTCTCCCCTCCCCTCTCAATTTCAAAACCTCTTCACTAGGCAGTGATTAGAGTAACCTGCTGGAGATGCGTGAAATTGAGTAGATTCCTATGCTTCTCTGCATGACAAAAGCCAACCCATTAAAAAGTTAGCACATCAATTGGCAGAAGGAAGCAGGGAGCATATTTGCTCAATTCTCTGGTGGACGGTGGCTACTCTTTAATTGAACCCAATTGAAGCCCTGAACACTAAATCCCCTTATGATTAACTATGTCAGCCAAGAATATGATTTGAAGGAATTTTTTTTAAAGCCCAGACAAGGAAGATTTCAGAGCTGGCTGGACAGAAAGCTTATAAAAACTCTCCTATACTGTCCTGAGTAAAGTTGATTGCTCTGGTTTCTCTACCATTATGATAATGGAGCTATTCATTCAACTTTATATGGTAAGAGGAGGTCAATGAGAAAACTGATCTTTCCTAACATTTGGAAGACTTGGAGAATCACAAGGTCAAAGATAGCCTGGGCTACGTAGACTCCGAAAAGAGAAAAAAGGTTGTGGGGATGAAGTTAGGGCTGGGAGTGTATCTCAGTAAACAGAGTTCCTTTTGAATGCGCAAAGCACTGGATTCAGTGGCCAACAGGACATAGAACCAAGTGTGGCTGCTCATGTAAGTCATCCCAACACTCGGGAAGATCAGTAGCTCAAGGTCATCCCCAGCTACCTAGCAAGCTTGAGGCCAGCCTGCGCCGCATAAGACCCTGTCTCAACAACAACACCAAACAGAAAAGAAAAAGGAAACTGGCTTTTCGCCAAAGAAAAGCAAACAAAGGGAAAGCTCCCTTCTGAGCACTGGCACCTCTAATTAACAAGCAGCAGCCGTGTCCTAAGAACTCGACGGTCCCTGGTCCCTGGGTTAACTCAACAAATGAGGGCAGAACAAAATGATCGCTGCTGACTCCCCACACACAAGTTGAAACAGAGGGAAAGACACAGCAACACCGACTGCCATGCATTTCATAATCATCTTTTGTTCTACTACAGTATCTTTTTAGGGAAGCAATTTCTACAATGAGACCTTGACCTCTAATGACCCCAACTGGACTTCCTAGTAGTATCTGCAATGGAAGGCAAAGCCAGGACTCCAAAAGGCATCCAAAGAAACAGAAAACTCAATATGAACATTTGCCTCAGACTGTGGGTAGTGTAATAATCTGTCCTGTCCCTTTAAAAAGCAAGCCCTGTCTGCTCCCCCACCCCCCAGTAGGCTGAGGCAAGCAGATCTTTCTTCCTGCTTGCAGCCTGAGTCTCTTCCTTTCCCCTCTCCCTCTCGAAGAGGCAGCTTCTGTCTCTCCCTTCTCTCTCTCTCTTCTTTCTCTCTCTCTATATAGATATAGATATAGATAGATATAGATAGATAGATATCCTCTTCTCCTTCTCCCCCTTCCCTTCTGTAACCCACTAAATAAATATCCAACCCCACTCTGCATGGCATGCCTATCCATCTCTGTCTCTTGCCCACCACATGGCTCCCTGCCCAGGACCAGCCACCTTCAGAGACCTGTGGCATGGTCTCGAGCGGTGCCCATCTGTCTGTCTCTCCGCCTGGGACTGGCTGCACCATGGAGGTCTCTCACCTACCACTCGGCTCCCTGCCTGGTCTCATGGCCCACTGCCTGCCACCACATGTCTGCTGCCTGCCGCAGCTGGGAAACCTGCAGCGTTTCTGCCACTGCAGCTGCCAGGGATCCAGGGATCTGCAGCATTTTTATTTAATCCATTACAGGTAGTTTTCCTATTTGCCATTAAAAGCAGACTTTACCCCTCCCTAACCCATCCTGTGTGCAATCATTCCCGTCCTTTCCCCACAGCACAGATAAACCACACATGAACAAGAACACAAACTCAAACACCCAAAACGCGTCAATTTCCTACATAAGAAGCAAGAAATTATTATATCCATTAGCTCACATACTTTATCTTAAGTAACAATCGTGTTCTTCCCCAGAGCAACAGAACTGTTACTCGTGTTGGTATCTGATTGGGGTCTTTCTAGATTTTTGGCTTCTCATATAAAGAATTGAAATAAAGGTTCTCCCAAATGACAAAGTAGCAGGGAATTTTTATTCAAAAATAAAAATTGATAGTGCAAGCCAGAGGGGTTACACTGCCAGGAGGAACAGTAGGCTGGCTGAGTGAGTCCTGACCATTTATGGGGAATTGCCATTAATGGGATTCAAGATAGAAGTTTGGTTGCAAATGGCAGAAACTTGGTATGGTGCTTTGAAAGAAAATGGCCCTCAAAGGAAGTGGCACTAATGGGAGTGGGTGTGGTTTTGTTGGAGGAGGTGTGTAACCGTGAAGGTGGGCTTTGAGGTCTTATATATGCTCAAGCCATGCCCAGGGTTTTAGACCACTTCCTGTTGCCAATGAATCAAGATGTAAGAACTCTCAGCTCTTCCTCTAGAACCATGTCTGCCATCATGCTATCTTGCTTCCCATCATGAAGATAATTGACTAAACCTCTGAACTGTCAATGAATCACCACAATTAAATGTTTTTCTCTATAAGAATTGCCATGGTCATGGTATCTCTTCATGACCACAGAAACCCAAAAATGCTCCGGTAACTCTTTGTTTTGATTAACAGGCTTGAATCATGTAAGTCTTTGTTCACCTGTTGGTTCCCATAATGCATCTGTTTTGACTCATATACATGCCCAATTATAGGATGGGCAAGTCAGAATTCTCCCTAGAGGTTCACTCAGAGCACATAGCAAGCATTTTTAACACTCACCCAAAACCTGTCTAGGCAAGACTGCCTATAATTCCCACATGTGTTATTGAATGTGTTTGAATGGAGATGGGATGGCGTTAATGCTAAAATGCTAAATGGAGTGACTTTTTTTCCTCCATTGTTTAAATCTTGGTGCAGGCTGGGGAGTCCTAGACTGCTAATAGGTTGCTAGGTGCATTGTTCAAAGAGGGGTAAATGTGCATAGCATAGAAAGTTAAGGGTCTTGGGCTGCCAAGTGGGCTATTATAAGAAAGGTGTTTGTAGACCATGCCCAGTGGAGTCCCAGGCTGCTGAACTATTCCCTAGACTTACCAGCCTTAGAAAAGAAAGAATATAGACATGAGAGGGAAAACATACTAGGAAAATGGGGTCATGTGATGGCAAATGGCAAAAAGTCCCACCTTTTACAACCAGAGAATCATGGTAGCTGATGGCATAAAGCCTAGGGTCTGAAGCCCCTAGAATGTGGAGCTTTGATGTTCCCCCTCAGAAGAGGGTCACCGTGATCTTCCTTCATTTTCTGTTCTCTTGAGCTCTTGATGGGTTGAAGGCACCCACATTGAAGAGGGCAGTTGTTTCACTGAATATATTCATGAGGAAAGGGTCGTTTTGCTTTTTGTAAGTTACTAAAACATACAACTAGTAAATAAGCAACAAACAATGAAAAATCTAAACACTGAATGGGTGTGCATATATTTGTGCTACACATAACACATAGCATCCTGGGGGCATCTACTTTATAACCTCTAATAACAGTGAACCCCAGTAGTCTCAATGGAACTTTAAGTTCTAGTAACTTCAGAAATATAAATGCTATAACCCTACCTCCCCTCAAGAAAAATTCAGCCTTTAAGAGTTAAATTATTTAAATTTCCTATTTATATAATTTTGTGGATTCAAAAAATAAATTTTTAATCCGAATGTTTTGTTTCATTGTTTGACGCAATGAATAAGGCCAGAGAAAAGAAAATTAACAAATTAAAACACAAATCTCAAAAAGTATATAAGAGGTGTGAATAATTCAACACTCAAATTATGGGCTTTTAATTTCTTGCCTTTTACACTTCTGAGTCCTTCAGAACTTCAAATGACACTAGACTGTTTTTGAATACGGAGTCACAGGGGAAAGGTTCTCTCACCTCCGATTCTTCCAGAACTGTCCAATAAGTTTCTCTGAACATGCCTGAACCCTCATGATACCTCCTCCTTACTCCCGCTACTTGCTTGGTGTTATTTTAAGCAAAATCTTGAAGATCTTAGACTTGTGAGCTGGTCCTGCTGGAGATGCGACCCACCATCTCCACAGGACTCTGCTCTAGGGAGATGTGGCTTGTGTGTGACCTTAGACGTCGAGCCTCCCTGAGGTGCGTGGTCCCTTGCAGAAACAAATTAGATCCTGCCATCAGATTGCAGGGTCAGACCTTTGCAGTTAGAAAGGGTCTCACTCCACTAGAAACCTGAAAAAGACCTCTTCCTTGAGTAATGACACTTTGTAACAGCCCCAGGACAACAAACAATGCCTGGGGACTGGTGTGGATTTTAAATAGAAGAGCAATTCTCTAATTAAGTAACTCTATTAGAACAGAACAGAGAGTTTTGCCCAAGGCCAGCTATGCACAAAATCTTGTAACAGTGTTGCTTTTTTTTTTCTTTTTAACTGAAGGTTTTATTCTGTCTCCCTTCACTTCCTACCAGGAAAGTCACAGAGCTGGAGAAAGGGGCATGCCAAAGGATCAGAGGAAGTGATAAAATGTGGCTGGTGGAAGGAGACCCTACCAAAGGGTGTGAGGAAAGGCTCTAGACCAGCAGAGGAAGGCTGTTCAGTGCCCAGAGTCACGGGCCACTCCACCCTTCCAGACTTCAGTACTGATTATTAGAACTCGCTCTGCACGGTTGAGTTCGCACACAACCGTTAAACGATGAGCATACAGAAGCACCAAGCATAGCTTTCTTGCTGCCCTGCGAGTGACACCAGATGTTCCTTCAAAAAACTGCAGCTTTTAGAGAACGTCAGGCTCTTTTGTAAAACAAGCATCTTGCAGGGCTGGAGAGATGGTGGTAGCCTTTAAGAATGCTTCCTTGTCTTGCAGGAGACCCAGGGTCAGTTCCCAGTCCCCACATGTTGGTCACAAGCTCCTCTGTAACTCCTTTTCTGGCTGTCTTGGTCACCAGGTGCACACATGATACACACATATGCAAGCTCGCAAAACACTAGTACACATAAAACAGGACTGAGTCTTTTTGTTCCTTCCACAGTTGAGGAGTGGCGACCAGCTTGTGTGGCCAGGAAAGACTGCACGTGCAACTTGCTTTAGCCTTGCAATGTTCCTCTTTAGGGAGGAGATTCATTTCAAATTGCTTACCAGGCCTTGGAAGTAAACAGTGGCAATCACAATATAAATAAAACAGTTTTAAAATGTTATCAGAAACATTAGCGGAAATTTTTCAGAGTGTATGTTCGGGGGTATGGGGAGCAGAGAAGGGAAAAACTCAGAACATTGAAATAAGAAACTTAAAAAGCATGCTTTTGATGTTTTATAACTGAAATTCAGAAAGCTAGGTCAATGGTGTGTGTGTGTGTGTGTGTGTGTGTGTGTGTGTGTGTGTGTGTGTGTGTGTGTGTGTGTGTGAGAGAGAGAGAGAGAGAGAGAGAGAAAGCAGTGGCATCCTGGCTCCCTCCATTGTAGTGAAATGGGGAGCGGGCCTGGCCTGCTTTTTGTCCGGCTGGCTCCCGC
>LOEQ01003223.1:247727-262033 GCA_001685075.1 Bramus lutescens | reverse complement strand
AATGAGATCTGATGCCCTCTTCTGGCCTGCAGGCAGACACACAGGCAGAATATTATATACATAATAAAATAAATATTTAAAAAAAAAGAATTCTGAACTTCAGTTTTCTGCTGATGGCTTCCTACAGAGACATAGAAGCTCTACCCTGAACATACACAGTAATGAACTTGGGCCTGCACAGATGTCTTATCTGCTGGTGGTGGCAAGGGCTGTACTAACAGCCAGACTTCAAAAACTTGCATTAGCTCTATAGACATTGCAGAGGCTCATCTGTCTTACCCTGCTGATTGAAATAGCGTGTATGAGACGGCAGAGACTATAGTGCTTGAGTATCTCCGCATTGCTCTTGGCCTCAGTAAGCAATCCAGGGCTTGCTTCCATGCTGAAATGGAGCTCACTTTCTCTGAATGCAGTGTTTTACAGTATTTACTGAGAGAGAACTTCGGTGGGCTCTGAAACTGGCTGGAATTGAGTCCCAGCTCCTGATTCAGAAACAAGTTATTTAACTTCTGGGTGGACAGTGGCCACCACCCAGTAAGCACTTAGTGACTGAGGAAAGAGCAGAGACAAGGGGTTTAGTCACAAGGTCTAATATCAGCCTTTAACTGGTAGTAGAGGGGGACGCTTGAAAATGCCTTTAAAAGCAAGGGTTAAGATATTGCTGCTAGAAGTTGCCAGAAATTACTGTTTGACTCACGTCTGTCTCCCACTGGGTATACAAGTCAGGGGTCCCGTAGACCTGAACAGTTGGGGTATGGTATACAGCAGAGCCTCCTCTGATCTGAGACAAGTGTCCAGCACAGACATGAGGGTGATGTTCTCATGCAGGCATGACCCTGACTGCGGTAACTGTAGGCAGCCTGTGGATCAGACATCTCTGGCCTGTGAGCCTCACTTCCTCCTTCTTCCAATTGCTGAAAGCAAAGCGGGGAGATCCACGGAGGTGGAAGGCGTCTGGTCTTATAGCTCTTAACTTCCCCTTCTGTGCACGTGGCCAAAATCACACAGGTGGCCTCTCCAGTCCTCAAACTCAGTACTGGGTAGAGACAATACCCAGCATGTGTGAAGCCCTGGATTTAATCCCTGGCACCACCCAGTAGAGCCAGCGAGTGACCTGTAAGCCTCTTTCTGCCTACTATGGTAACAAGGGATATTCTACATGGTGAGAGTCCACCAGTTCTCCAAGGTGCCCGTGTTGCTAACCCCATTGCAACTCAAGTCCTCGGGTATGCAGTGGCTTCTGAATTGAGTCCTTGGTGGGTCTAAACCTTTTTTTTCTCTCTCAGCAGAACTAACATGAATAGACAAAACAAAAATAATTCCAGAAGGTAAAGAGAAAGGAGATTAGTAAAAGCAAACAAAAGTCTAAGTGTAGAAAATATAGAGAATATAATTTTACCATTTACACCTAAAATCGCTCTTGAAGCCATCACAAACAACTAGCCTTCCACAGCAGTGTACCTAGCATCAGCCACAGACGCTTGATTTGAATCTCATTTCTGCTTTCCGGCCACCACGCAGAGACTCGTCTTGTCTCTTCTCTCTTACTTCAGGGCCACAGTCAACATCTGTCACTACAGATGTCTTCAGCTTGGTAATCAGGTTTCTCCCTTCCAGACTTGACTCTTCTGGTTTGGGAATACCATTGGGAAATTCATTCTCAGCTCAGTGGGAGAGCCACTCTTAATCCCCACTGATGGAGTGCGTCTTTCCAAGCTCACATTATTAGTGTTGTGTCTGTAATTCATTCTGCCAACGGCTCAGTGCTCGCGGCACTCAGGACACACACATGCACACCATATCCACTGGCAATGCTGAAGAAAGTGAGCTGGCCTGCCTAGCCCCTGATGTTTCCAATATTGATTGAGTGAGCACATGAATTCACAGTGACTACGTTTTTATAGGTGTATGTTTATCATGCGTGGTGTTGGGTTTATAAAGGCATTCCCATATATGTATATAATGCACTTTGCCCCTCTTTCCCCACAATGTCCCCCTTAATGTCTCCTTTCTCTCCCCTCATCCCCATTATTGGGCTTTTTATTCCTCTAGGTTGTTTTACCTCTTTTATGTCATATGTACATTCATGAGTTTATGTGTTTATATCTAGGCTCCCCAAAGAGAGAAAGCATGTGATCTTCATCTTTCCTGGACCAATTGCTTAGTATGACAACCTCTAGTTGCATCACTTTCCTGCAAATGATATCATTCCATTCTCTGTGGCTAAATGACACTTCTTCCTAAAGCTAAACCACATTTCCTTTATCCAGTCCTCTGATGGTAGACACCAGGTTAGTTCCATAACTTCGCTGACATGAATAGTGAAGCAATATACATGGATGTGCAAGCATGTCTCACCGTGACACTATATATGTGTGTGTACATACACATATAATATATATATATATTAGCAGATCAATTAATAACACAAGCTTTGAGCAGACAAACAGTTTTAATGCTCGGCTTCAACACATCAACATTGGGAATTTTAAGGCAAATGATCTAATCGCTCTTAGCATTTGCCTCCCTGGGTGTTGAACGAGAATAAGGGTAGAGCAATACCTACTGCATAAGACTGATAGGAGCTTAAAGTACTGCGGGTGACAAGAAGGCTAGGTCGGTAACTCCACGGCAGAGAGCTTGCCTACTGTGCATGAGGCGCTGGACTCGATAGAAAGTACCATAAAACCTAAGAGAACAAGAAGGATAAATATTCAAAGCAGTTAATATAAGACCCAGAACACAGAGGCACCAGTAAGTCTTAGCTGGTAGCAGAGGTGCCTGTGGCTGTCGCGGTGGTAGGAATAACACAATACTACTATCATGAATAAAACGAGGAGGAGCATTGTTGTCTCATCGCTGTCCCGTTATCACCACCTTTCTGCTGCAGCATCTATAATTCCCCAGCTTTTTATCTAATGAATGCCCAACAGAGTGATTTTTTTTCAGTTCTTTGTAAATTTAAAACACTCTGGTAATTACCACTCATTCTGCAGTGCTACCCAGATCATCAGCAAGACGCTGCCTATTCACCGGCGTTCCACCACGATTTGGATTTGCTGATCTGATGGTGATGCTGTCCCCTTGCCAGGCTGCATCATCCCCTCGCTTGAACCTCACCCAGACTCTGCCTTGCGTGAGGGAACCTGTAAGTGTCCCTGTGAGAATTCACACACTTAACCATGCACTGAGCAATTAAACTTGGGTGAACTACTTTAGAGGCCGAAAGAGGAACAAAGAGAAGAGCCAGAGGGAAAGTGAACAGAAAAGCAAGCATAAGTGGGTTTAGCCAGGTTCAGGGAGAAAAGCGTATGCCTACTCGTTATGGGCTTCTTCTGGAAGGAATTCAAATGCTTTTTGTTGAACAGCAAGCAGAAAACTCTCATGATTTAATACACAGGCGAGCTCATACTTTTAACAAAGAGAACCCTGGGGCAAACAGCTTATGTATCTCTGCCATCACAAATCTAATCTGGTCTGATAGCAGGCGGCACTTAGGTGACAACTCTGGGTCCTTGTGACCCAGAAGCTCTAGCATGAAGAACCTGTTGCCTATTTGCTCCCTTGCCACTCCTCTTTTGTGGGATTCTTATGCTATCATCATCATCATCATTATGAAATGTCTCCCAATGGGGTTAGACTGAATTTCCTCTCTGATAGTTGGCTCATCCTACGGTCGAGAAATAAAAGCCATAAATGAATGCCCCGCCCTTTTCTGCTGTCTGTTAAACACCTGGGTCAGGCTTCCAGACTAAGCATGAGTTCTTGGAACAACACTTAGGTGCTCACCATCTGCCGTGTGTAGGAACCCACGTGAGACGCTGTTGAAATGCGCAGTCTATGAAGGCACTCATGGTGGCTGGAGGGGGCTGGGGCAGTTCAACCTCACCAACAGCCGAAACTGTCAGGAAAACCCATCAGAATAATCTGGGACTGTCTTCTGAAGGAATAGGCTAATGATAGATGGCTGACCAATGGCTAGCTAAAGTAACTGGCACTCTGAGCACAAGTAATCCAGACAAGAACATCACAGTCTTCAGGATGGCGCTGCCAAGTTTCAAGGTGACTCGTGGCAGCACTAACTTGAACCGAGTCTTTACCACAAGTTGGGAGTTAACTGTGGCACAGTTAAGTCAGTCAATGCTTAGCCCATGCCACTGCGAGAGGTTGAGGTGTGGAGATCTGAGGCATCAGACATGCTCAGGTCTACCCACTCTTTAAACACCAAAAAGCAGCAAGATACCACCAAGGACTCTCATGAGGCGTTTTCTTTTATTCTGATAAGGTCTGTAGTGATAGGGGAACGAGCCCTGCTTTTCGTCCCGCCCAGCTCCCACATGGCTAGCTTATACACCTAAATANTACCCCTTTAATTCCCAACTGGTGTGGGATTGTTTATGACTTACGTCTTCAAAGGTCCACTGACATCTCACTAAAGAGGGATGTATGAATTTTTTCCCTAATAGATACTTGTGAAGATAAACAGTAGAATACAAGGCTCACTCTCTCCATTACTATACAGCAGCAGTTCCCAATCCGGCCTATATGGAATAATCACTCGGTTGGCTTTGGGGTTTTTGTTTTGTTTTGTCTTGTTCGGGGTGTGTGTGTGTGTGTGTGTGTGTGTGTGTGTGTGTGTGTATGTGCAAGTGTGCATGAGTGCATATGTATACATGTGTGTGTATGTGTATGCATGTGTGTTTGTGTGTGTTAACCTCAATGATGTACAAGAAATGAGTTCAGAGACCCTGACTAAATGAGACAAGGATGGATACTAAGAATTATTTTTTCTTTCTTTCTTTCTTCTTTCTTTCTTCCTTTTTCTTTTTTAACATTTACCAGGGAAGTCTAGTGTAGTTAGGATTTAGGACTGCTTTGGGGTTGAAGAGACAGACAGTCCACCAAAAATAGATACCTGCCAGGCAGCCTTGGTATGATCTTTAGGACCCACATGGCTGAAGGAGAGAATCAAGTCCCTCAGGTTGTCCTTTGACCTCCACATGTTATGGCATTTGCGAGTGTGCACACGCACACCAAATAAAATGTAAAGATAATAGGTTTTTGGAAAAACTCCTTTAACATACAGACTGAAAAGCCTGTGCTCCTCTGAATAGAGAGGGATCCAGGTTCATTTGCTAAAGGTTGGGTAACAAAAGGCCGCAGACTAGGTTGCTCAGATAACAAAGCTTACTTTCTATTCGTTCTGAAAATTGCAAGTCCCAGGCCACAGCAGCCATGGGGCTGGTTCTCTGTGGAGCATCCCTCAGTGTATAAACCCTACTAGAGTGTCTCCCCTGCTTTAAAGACATGGCTGTATCAGATCTGGGGCCCATCCTTACAGCCTTGTTTAACCTAATCATCCCTGTCATGATCTTGTCTCCAAATGTGATCACCTCCTGAGCTACTGAAGCTGCCTTATTTGAATCTAGTGCAACTCATTTGACAACAAAGAGAACTCTCAACCCCTGCCCCCTCAGTACGATCTCTCTAGCCCCTCCCTCTCATCAGGTCAATCCAACAGTGTCATGTGCATCTGCTTGTCCATATATTCTTCTACTCTAGAACCATCCATTATCCTCAGTGCATGAAGAAGGATGTCCTAACTCCTCAGCCTGGCAAAGCAAGCTCCCCTCTCTGTGACCCAAGACCTCCATTTGGCCTCATATCTGTCCTCCTCCCTGAAGATCTCTCACTCCTTCCAAACTGCTCGGTTCTCCTGAAACTCGAGTTTCTTATTGTCTGGAAAATATTCTAGCTCTGGCGCCTTTGCTTCAGATTCTCAGCCACTTGATGATTCATCAAGATGCTTAAGACTACTCTCTTATTTATTTAATTGTGTGTGTGTGTGCGCATATGTGTGTGTGTGCAAGCATGTGCATACATGTATGGCCTACAGAAGCAAGAAAAGGGCATTGGATCCCCTGGAGTTGGGGGTCGCAGAAAGTTGTGAGCTGCCTGACATGCACGGACATTTGGCAGCAACCTCCAGCCTTCTGTGAGGATAGCAAGTGTTTGTAACTGCCAAGCTAGCTCTCTCTCATGCCCGACTACTCCCTTCTTAACCAATAAACATTGTCTATGATCAGAACACACAACTGGATGCTCCTCTTTAGCTCCATGCATAGCCACCTTGGGCAGAAGGAGATTCAGACCCACCCCTCACCCATCAAGGAGAGTTTTGTGTGAGCAGGAGATCTTTGTCCCATGATCCTAAAGCAATGGCTAGCCAATTGTAGGGTCAGAGTAAATATCTGATCAGTTTATAAAGTGAAAGAATGAGCATGTTCATCAAGGCCTAACTGAGGATGATAAAACGTTTCCACCCTGGAAAGCAGATCAACTTGTGTTGGGGACAGGGCAGACAGTCTCTTACTTTGACTTAAAGTTATTTATCAAGGTGCAGGTTACTTAAGATGGTCCTAAAGCCAGAACACTGATTAATAGTGCCCAGCATTTACACTATCCTTCGTGGTTTTTTTTTCTAATGAGTATGTGAGTTTGTGTATGTCGAGTGTGTACAGGATCCTACAGATGCCGGAAGAGGACTTCCATACCCTGGAGTTTTAGTTACTGTGGTTGAGAAATGCCATGTGAGTGCTGAGAGCCATACCTTGTCATCTGCAAGAGCAATGGGCACTCATAACCTCTGAGCCATCTTTCCGGCCCTCTTCCTCTGTATACCTTTCAATACATTGTACCATGCACGCGTCTGTTCTCAGGATCATCTCTTTCTTCTATGTCACAGATGAGGAAGCAGGCTGACAGTGGTACTTGACTCAGAGAACTACGTAGGAAGAGAGTCAGGATCTGAACTGCCCAAGACAGAAGCTGTAGTCTTTCTTAGACCCTCATTTGGGAAAGGTGAGCATCACTCCTGCCACAAACTATTGGTCACAGAAACCCCCAAGTAAGACTTAGGAAAGGACTGGGCAGAAGATGGGAGGCACTGGGGACTGGCCTGGAGGCTAGCTCTAGAAGGTGCTATGGTTTATGTACGGGTTCACCTTAACTGGATTCTGACACTTGGGTGTAGCCTGTCAGTCAGCAGCACAGCCAAGTGGAAGCTGTCTGTACCATGGTTGTTTCCACAGACAAGGACTTTCAGCAGATGTCTGTGGGGTAAGCACATACTTGACCGACACAAGAAAGTGATGTGGAAAAATCCAAGGAATTAATGGTACAGTAACAAATATCTGCTTTTGAATCCTGGTTGAAGATGGTTGTAGAACCTTCAGTGGGTCTTTTTCCTTCTCTAATTTGGCTTTCAGTTCTGGAAATATTACTACCCCAAGGAATGTGTGCGAATTATAGGATGCAATGCATTCCTCCCTTTGACAGGCATCCTCAAGTACCGGACTCAGCCACTGACATGTTTGTTAAATCCTTATCCACTTTACAGGATGCAGTTCATTCATCCCTTTGACAGGCATCTTCAAGCACCTGACTCAGCCACTGATCACTAACCATATGTTTGTTAAACCCATATCCAAATATAGTCTGATTGTCATATGCTTCATTAGGTATCACAGAAGGATATTAGGAGTGGTACCCAAAAATCTGTCTTTCACATGCTTTACAGAAGATAATCTTTATTATGCGGCCCATGTGCCGTGTGTGTGTGTGGGGGGGGGNTTGGTTATTTGTTTTTGAGACAAGTCCACAGAGATCCACCTGCTTCTGCTTCTAAATGCTATGATCAAATGTATGTCACCATGCCTAACTCCTTCCATCCCCTCCTTAAAGTCAAGGCACTTAATTGTCCCAGAAATCATGTCCCTCATCTGTAAACTGTAAATATATTGGCTGTAGACAAATTTAAAACTGTGGCTTTTGAGGAAAATGAGTATCATTTAGGATGGATTGAAGACAGCAAATCATAAAGAAAGAGGTACTTTCTCTTGTTTCTTCTCTGTAAATTTATGATACTATGATTTCTTCTCTCACCCAAGGCTGTTGTAAAAGAGTAGAAATGTCTCACCTCTTCCGTGGTGCCTGATACTGTGACATGAAAAAATCAACAGAATGAAAGACTCCTGGCTTATAAGACAGCCAATGCTCATCCCACCAAAACCCAGACGGGTTTCGGAGACTCCCTCAAGTTTGGTCCCACAGTCCTGCAGCGCTAGCTAGCCCACCCCTTCAGAAACACTTGGCAGGCATTGAACACCCAGCTCACCGCCTCGGATAGTCTACCCACAGTGGACTCCTGTAGAGTGGAAGAGATCCAGGAACAGAGGGGGAAAGACACGCAGCATTAGGACAGTACAAAGCAAGCAAAGACGGAGCAAGAGGTGGGACCTGCAGTTAGAACGCGATGCAACAACTCAGCAATGCCCGTGTGCAGCAAAGAAGACAGGCAGCGTCAGCATGCTGGGGTTGTTACATGGCTTTTGGGTTGAGGCTGGCAGGTAGGAGAAAAGGATAAAGAAAGGGGGGTCAGAGAGTAGACTTGGGGTTAAGGTTCATGTTCTCCATGGGACAAGTGAGGACAATTGATAAATTAAGAAAAAAAAGTTCTCAGTTTTCCATTTGCCTAAAAGCATACTTACAAAGGCAAAAGTTTTGCTGTCCTCCCCAACTCACTAACTCCCCCTTACTCACCGACCCCTCCACCTGCTGCCAGAGAGAACAAACGTTTACCAGAAGACAATGTGGGACCTTAATCACATGTGTACTGTGGATACCAAAGGGATCTGCCCCAAACTTTACTAACCTTTAGTAAGCAAAAAGGCCCAAGAAGCCCCAGTCTTTATTGCGGCCTTGCCTTGTTAAGAACAAGCAGTCACTTTTGAAGTCTGCCAGCGATTTGCTCTCCCCAGGCCCCATTCTCCTTGGCCCCATCAGTTGTCTAGAAATGTCCCGACTTAGTTAAAGATGCTGCACAAGTCAAAATCCAAAGCCATCTCTCTAAGAACCATTCATTTTCTGGGTTCTTCTGTGTCTTTATGAAATGCCTATGCTTCCCAGAGAACAGCCGGCGATGAGTCCCCAGCCATAGTACCCATTATAAACTGACTACATGACCTCTCTGCGGTATGGTTAAGATGATTTTATTGTAGATATGAGACAGAGAACACGGCCAGCAGACGAGACCTGGCCAGGGCTATCTGCCAGAGAGGGAAGAACAGTAGGGGATAGAGAACAGAGAAAACACAGCGAGAGAAGCAGGAACAGAGCAGAGAACAGTGAGGGTAGCAGGGTTGTAAGGAGGAGGGGTAGCTGCAGGGAGGGAAGCCCTTGGACTGGAGGGATGTTGGGGTAGGGAACGGGGTGTGAAGGGCCAGGATGCAAGCAAGGACTTTGAAATGTGTAAGAGGTACTTGCGATACTGAGGGAGCCTGGAGGCCAGCACGATATGGTCACTGATTGATGCAGCAGGTAGCCATGAAAATGCCTCCTTTTGGTAGACAGGAACCAGCTTCACAAGTTCCTGAGGAATGCTGGCTTGTATCTAACCACAAGAAATTACCCTCTAGTCCAGCTTGAGCTCATTTCTGGATATTTAGCTACCTTTTGGAGTTTGGGAAGTTGGAGCTTCCTCCTTTAGACCTGACAACGACATGTTAAAACTCAGTCATGGTGGATTAGAGCAGCAACTCGAAACTGCTCCCTGCCCTGCCCTGAAATGTGTTCTTGTCCATTACAAGATTTGTGTTGGCACTGCTTTCAGAGGCTCAGGACAAAAGGAGTCGGAGGAGGTTCGCTGTCTAGCCTGGAGCGAAGGAGAAGATGCGGAATGCAGGAACACAAGCCGAGGATGGAGCAGGTGCCTGGAGAGAAACTCATGGTGCCCTGGTAGTAGTGACTGGCTGAAAAAGGTAACCTCATCTCAGCAATCCCCAGATGCACTAGCGGTAGCACTGCTGCCCCCCATGGTACCCTCTTATTGTTGTCTTTATATATTTTATTAATCGAGAATTGGATATGTGCAAAAAATGCATTTTGAGTATTTCTGCCTTAACTCCTCCCCTGCCCAAGTTCATGAGCACTTATTTTTTTCCTCACTGAGCAAATCTGTGCTACCGTATACTTATGGGTGTGAGGCCACCCACTGGAGCATATTGGCCTACCAGAGGGGACACCCTTAAAGACCTGACTGCCCTGCCACTAGCACCTGTCCACTGTCAATAGATCTTCAGTTAAGGGGTACCATAGCATTTATTTAATCCATTCTGCCATGAGAAAGGGTATTTCCATGAGGCCAGGGAGGCCAGCAAACACTGAGCTTTTACATATGTATATATGTGTGTGTGCATGTTTAATACATATATTTCAAAGTATATAAAATCACATATTTGAAATAGCTTTTGGTAACTGAATATGACCAAATGACCCAGTGTATATTACCTCAATTCCCACCAAACCGAGCTCACCTGAAGTCCTACTTTAACAAGGAAGGTGGGAAGGTTATCTTAACCAGTTTCTAAATTCCTTTCAGAGGCAGGAAGTGTTCTTGCTTAGAGCAACACACTGAGGTAAAGCCAAAGCCCCGAGGGTCTTGCGTGTGCTGCCCATCCCACCCCCCACCCCCTCCACCACAGGACATCTGCAAGTGTCTGGGAACCCTTGGTTGATGAGTATGGAAGCAGGTGCTGGTGGCATCTCATATGTGGAAGTCAGGGATGTGTCTCAGCACCCTGCAGTATACAGAATGCCCACCCCCAATGGAGAATCGAGCTAGCATCACACTCCCTGGTCCAATACAGTACCTGGACAAGTCACAGAGATTAAACAACAAGGAGGGTCAGTAAATTATTCTTCATAGGAATCTCTAAATGCAGAAGAGCAGTCAGGAAGGGAGACAAGAAAAGGGGGGTGGCTGAACAACACAGAGCGGGGGACTTTCAGAAACTAGGGCTGGTTAAATGCTCAGTCTGAAGTTGTCTTTTGTGGTTCTCATCTAAACGCTCCTCCTCGACTCCTCCGACCTTTAATCAACAGCGGCTGTGTGCACAGACAAAGGCATTCAGTGCATAGACCGTGCGGGTGATAGCGTGTGCGGTGGGTGATCGTGATTAGCAAGGAAATCAAGAATCACCCAGGAGACATATCTGAGGGCACCTATATGGGCATATCTAGAGATGTTTCACTGAGGCAGGAAAACACACCCTTGATATGGATGATATCATACTATGGGCTGGGTCCCAGACTGAGAGTGAGAAAGTGGGCTGAGCACCAGCATCCATTTCTCTCTGCAGCCAGACTGTGGATACAGTGTAACCAGCTCTCTGCTGTCCCTGCTATCATGCCTCCCCCACCATGATGAACTGTACCCTGAAATAGTAAGCAAAATAAACCCTTCCTTCTATGCTTCTTGTGTTGGGAATTTTGTCATAGCAGTGCAAACGGTAACTAAACCAGTGTGTGCGCACGTGTGTGCGTGTGCGTGTGTGTGTGTGTGTGTGTGTGTGTGTTAAGAAAATTAACTAGTCTCCCAACTGGGGCAGAAGAAAATATGAGGATTAAACTCAGATAAGGACTCCTCTAACACCAGAAAAGAAAGGGCTAAAAACACCTTTGACAATATAAGCAGCTAGGAATTGAAAACCCTTGGGGAGGGAAGAATGTTTCCAGAAGTCTTGGAATGATTTTGACCCATACCTTACACAGATCTTAAAAGATGAGGTGCTCTTAGCTTCCATATAGATTATGGCATTCAAAATTATAGACTGCCTAGTATGAACACTGTCCCAGATTCAATCTCTAGTACTGTCAAAATAATAAATAAGGGCCAGCAAGATGGCTCAGTAGGTAAAAGCACTTGCCAAGAAAAGCCTAGAATCCCACGTTTGACCCCTAGAGTCCGTAGTGGAAGGTGATAACCAACTCCCAAAAGTTGTCCTCTGACCTCTACACACACAGCACGGCAGTGCATACTTCCATCCATACACACAATAACAGTAAATTTAATAGAAGCAAATCAGTGGGCTCATTCATTAGAGTCAATCTCAACTGGCTCATTTAGCTTTTGAATAAAGACTAAGTCAAAATAACCCCTCTCATTTTTTTTAAGGAAGGGATTTAACCTACAAGATATCACTTACAGTCAGTCAGGACAGGCTGGCAACATGGGAGGGTTCCTTTCAAGGAGGCCTCAGCCCATTGTAGGCTCCTGGAGGAATGTCACCCACAGCAGGAGAATGAAGGCGACAGTGCTGACTGGAAGGGCGGTCCTCTTTACAGGCAAAGAGAGGAAGCAGTGTTTCCTTGGTCATGACAGTGCATATTCTGGCTCAGGCCACAGGAGAAAAAGATGAGATCATCTCTGAGCATTTAAAAACGTGAGAGGAAAAAAGTGCGCTTAGAATTCCACCTCTGGTGTGGTGGTATATGCCTTTAATCCCAGCACTTGGGAAGCAGAGGCAGGTAGATCTCTGAGAGTTCAAGACCAGCCTGGTCTACAAGAGCTAGTTCCAGGACTGCTAGGGCTATTACACAGGGAAACCCTGTCTCAAAAAGAAAAAGAAAAGAAAGAATTTGACCTCTGTTTGAGGGCTAGAGATGTGGCTCCATTGGAAATGCTCACCTGGCATTTACAAAGCCTGGTTTGATCTCCAGCACTTGGGAGGTAGAGGCAGGAGGATCAGAAATTCAAACATTCTTGGCTACGTTTAAGTTCAAGGCCAGCCTGGACTACATGAGAGTCTGTCTCAAAGGATCAAAACAGCTCCATTTGAAAATTACAAAATGTCTCTGAGGGGATAACAAACACTGACTTGTGAGGAACAAGAAAGCTTGGGACAAAAGGTCAGTTGGCTGACAACTCAGGGAACACAATAAAACCTTGGAACGGTCTACCCCAAGACTTGTTACCAATGTGTAATGGAATTTACTGATAAGAAATAAAGAAACTATGAGGCTTTCTGTTCTCTGCTGCTATGAAATTTCCGACAGCTCCTCTAACGCCCTCAGTGTCCGGACCTCAAGAGCCACTTAAGGAAGCATCAGTCGCCTAGGACGGGAAACACGGCAGTAATAGTTTCCCTCGGAACCAAGAGTCAAAAGAAATAGATATGACCTGACACTCAGCCTTTCCTCCGAAGTAGTTTTCAAAACTGAACCACCTCGTGCAATGGAACTCTTCATCCACATAAGCCGTATCTGTTATTTGGGTAAAACCGTGAGAGTCCGCTGGGGGTGAACCAAGCTCCAATCAGTTCAGACCTTCCAGGAGCCACTTCCATTTAGCTTAACAATTACAACTGCGATTTAAGCATGTCACCCCTCTAGCACGATGGGCCATAATGGCGACACCTCCCCGGAGGAGTGGAAACCTACAGTGATTAAGAGGAAAGCAAAAAGGTGTGTTTGAATTCCCTGATTGCAGTGTTCAAAGATACACACAAGATGGGACTCTCCAACATTTCACTGTGGATAGGGGAGGGGATCATGGCCCCCCTCTGGTTCTAGAGAGACTCCTGGCACTTAGTGGTTGTTGGGGGAAGCAGTGTCATCTTGTTCAATGGGGTTGTCACTGGTAAGTCACCTTGGTTCTACTAAGTAACCTCCTACTTGGTATTGCTAAAAGCAATGAATGGGCTACACACAAAAAGCAGACATGAAAGTTAGGAGGGGGCTTGAGAGGGGTTCTGGCAGGAGAGGGAGGAGGAATGAATGAGGGTAAAATGACCTTTGTGTAATGAAATTTAGCAATGAGAAATAAAGAAACCACGCACGATCCAGTCTCTCCACCCAACCCGCTCTTGCACATTCTTCTCCAGGGTCTATCCCTGAGAGTCTACCTTACCCTCCCCAACCATAACCTTTACCCAACCGACCAGATCTAACTCAGGTTCCACCCCCAATCATGGGACAAGGAAGCAAGCAGACATAGTTATCCTAATATTTGACAAAAGAGACTTCAAACTAAAACTATCAGAAACAACACAGAGGGAAACTTCATTCTCATCAAGGGAACGGTTAACCAAGAAGAGTTTACCATCCTAAATATATATGTACCCAACTCTGGGGCTCTTCCTGCTGCCTCTACAAGGTGTCATGTCCTTGAGCTTGAACACAGGCAAAAGAAAATGGTTTAATGGATTCTGTATTTCAGGAACTTATTTGGTAGAATGCTTGTCCAGCATCACAAAGCCCTGGCTTCCTTCCCCAGTACCTGGTAGACAGACATGGTTGTAACACCTACAGTCCTGGAAATCAGCATGTGGAAACTGCAGGATCAGGGGTCCAAGGTCATCTTTGGCTGCAGAGTGAACTCAAGGCCAGCCTGGGATATGTAAGATCCTGTCTTGGAGAAAGAAAGAAAGAGAGAGAGAGAGAGAGAGAGAGAGAGAGAGAGAGAGAGA
>LOEQ01003223.1:229788-245756 GCA_001685075.1 Bramus lutescens | reverse complement strand
CCCTCCCTCTCTCCCTCCCTCTCTCTCTCCCTCCCTCTCTCTCTCTTCCTCCCTTCCTCCCTCTCTCCCTCCCTCCCTTTTACTTCTTTCCCTCTTCCCAAGCTAGTCATTCAGTTATTAAGAAACAGGTAAAGGCGTGGCCATGTCAGTGTTCTCTTTTAGGGAAGGTGCTAGCCTGTTTCTCTTAACGTGATAGCTCTTTCTTTGGTAAAATATAAACACTAACTCAGGAAACTCCTCTCAGTAGGCATCAGGTCATTCATGACCAATACAACCCTGGTGGGGAAGAGAGGAAATGAAAGATGAAATGAAGATGGGATACTTCCAATGAGATCCAAGTGCACACTGTTAGGTCTCACAAATGGCTAACCGAGGTGCCCCTTAACACATCAAAGCAGATGCTGGTCACCAAGTTCTCCCTGTACCCCTTAGTCCCTATCTGTTACAGGGCTCTCCTGGCTGGATAACACACTCCCTATCCTAGACTTCTTCGACCCTGGGGCTGGGCTGTCCTTCCCCCAGTTGCCCTTTCCTACATAATTCAATCATTTTGGTTACCTTGTTTGTCTACTCTCTTAGCCAGTCTCTTGGCTCAGTCTTCCTCTCTTGGTTGGCAACTGCTCTCCCCAAAACCCCAAGTGGCTCAGGGTCATTCATGTCCACCCTGGACTCTCCCATGTATTTCTGCCTCTGGCTATGTTCTCCCTTTTCTCTACAATAAACTTTCAGTGGGGATGGTGACGCACACCTTTAATCCCAGCACTCTTGGGAGGCAGAGGCAGGTGGATCTCTGTGAGTTCAAGGCCAGCCNAGAAAGAAAGAAAGAAAGAAAGAAAGGAAGGAAGGAAGGAAGGAAGGAAGGAAGGAAGGAAGGAAGGAAGGAAGAGAAAAATAAACTTTCTTCTCCATCTTATCTAGAAGCAGCTACGTCCTTTCCCTTTTTATTTATTTATTTATACACCTATTTGGATAGTTAAGCCTTAGGATGCAACCATCCTACCCCAACACCTGGTGGGAAGAACAGTAGCCNTACCAGACCGTCTGCCGCCCACTTTTAAACACACCTAAGCCCTGGTCACCTTTTGTGAAGTCCTAGCAGCAGGCGCATAGCAAGGTTGTGAGGCAAATAGGGGGTTGAGAGATTCAAGGAGGAATTGGCAGGTACTGATGCGAAGCCCCGCCTCTCTGAGAGCTCGTTAAGGAAGCATCAACCTTGAGCCATCAGCTTTCTCCTTTGCCTGAGCTCAGTGTGGGCTGCTGGGGTTTCACGCGGGCGTCATCGCGACTGCTTCCTGCAGGAGCGGAGAGCTCGGTCGGCTCTAACACATTCCTCTCACGGGCTTTCAGAGATGAGCCAGCTCTTCTATATTTTCCCTCTTAGTTCTTCTTTTCCTTCACAAATAGAATACCAGAAATAAAAACCTCACTCATCCTGTTTCCCAAACTTGGCAGTTATGACAGTTTTATCGCGATGTCTTATTAATGTATAGCCATAGATTTACATAATTAACCCAGGTCTGCCCTCCCCCACATCGCCCCTGCATCTACAACTGTCAGTCATGGTGCTCTGCATGTGATTCCAGCTTCAGTGCACAGGGAATACCTGGAGGCCTGGATGTTGTCAGAGGAGATACTGGAAGTCTTGGATGGGACTTGTAATGAGTTTGATCAAGAGAGGAGATAAATGTTTCCAGGCTTCTCACATGAAGCTTCTGGCCTTTTACATTGCATCACAGAACTGTAAAGGACCCTGAAACACATCTAAGATAAAGACTGAAAACCAGGGTTTGGGCACTGATTTGGCCCAAGTTCTTTTTACTTTAAGGTAGAGTCTAGATTCTAGACTGGCTTCAAAGTCCTTGTGTGGTTAAGAATGACCTTGAACTCTTGATGCTCCTGCCTCTGCCTCCCAAGTGCCATAGCTGAAGATGCATACCACACACCTGGTTTTTATGTGTTGCTTGGGATCAACTCAGAGCTTCATGCATGCTAGGCAAGCACTCTATCAAATGAGCTGCATCCCCAGTCCCTGCATGGTTATTAATTTGACCCTTCTCATGTATTTTTTTTAATTTCAATGAGATGTTACTTGAAATTGAGGGATTCATATAAAAAGCCATATTTGGAGCTGAAGATAACTCGGTAGGTGAAGGACTTTGTGATCAGTCCCAATAGCCTGAGCTCGATTCCCAGGATCTCCCTGTGAAAGGTGAGAACTGCTTCCACGAGCTGCCCACACACACTAAATGGACAAATGCAGCTAAACACATTATCATGGACCACTCCAGGCCTCTGTGTCATGCATCCCAGCCGTCAGCCATGGATGACAGGTGGCTGTCCTTCCACTGGGCACAGATCTGTGGGTCCTTGCCTCGCCCACTCCCTTCATTCTAGGTCAGCCAACTGTACACAAGAGTACGAACTTTTCATACTCTGTAAAAGTTGACCTGCGAGCTTCTTCGCACTGCCAGTGAAAAAGAGCTGTTCATCTAGTCCAGGCTTTCTGCCTCTGAACAGTAAATCCCTTGGCTGAACTGCCCAGAGACCTGAATTCTCACTTCAGCTCCGTTCCTCGAGGGCTGTGACAAGGTGGCACCAAGCCCTACAGTTCCATATCAGTAAAATGAAACTGGCAATAGTATCATGTCCACCTCCTGAGATTTCAAATATGCTTGAAAAGGTTGAAAACAGCAGAGTCCAAATAACCCTTACACTTTATTTTTATTATTATTATTACTATTATTATTTTCAAGGTGGTGATGTCATTCGTGGTTTCAAATGTTCTCAAGCTATTAACTAATAAGTAAAACCCTCAATTCAATCAGTTACTATTTTTTAACATCATTCATGCACCCCAGCTTCTATGTTAATGCAAAGAAATATAAAAGGAGATGAGATGATAGCACATTCATGAAGGGATGGGTGGAAAGATCTGCAGGCTGTTGAAACAACACAGAGGCTCCCAGAACAACATTCCCACCTTCAAAATGCAACACAATCCTCTTGAAAGTCTGAGATTTGAATCTCTGCAGCTTAGTCTGCCTCCCCGTAGCACCTCGTAGGAGCCATCACTGTGCCCTCACCAATGTGTCCAGCACACAGTAAAGCCCTACCTGTATCATCTTAGCCCCTCCCCAGCCTGGTGGGGTGGGCATCTCTTCTTCATTCTACTTTTCCAGCTGAGAAAATTGAGCCGTACAGAAAGAAGTCAAAACCATTTGTCCAAGGTCACACAGTTTGCCAGCAGCAGAGCTAGCCATCTGACCCGCGCTGACACACAGGAATGTATTGCTTCCCCCTCTCCCTGCTATGAACCAAGCTCCTGATACACTGCTTTTCAATCCTGTACGCTCATGCACACACACGCGCACACACATCACTTACACACATGCGCATGTGCACATGCACACGTACGTGCTTGCACGTGCATGTGCACCAGGTCTCTTGAGCTGATTTCATCGACATTTCCCAACACCCCTCCCCCCTGCCACCAGTCTTGTCCTTCCTCTTCAGCATCCCCCCTGGATTTCCCATTACAGTCGAGCAAGCCTAGCCAGGGATACTTTCCCTCCTGCCTGGACCAAATTGTTATCATCGCAAAGATGATTGTTTACCGATTGTCTTCGCCACACTAATGCTGATTAAGCTCGTGTTATTGCTGAAAGGGAGTGCGGCTCTATCTTCAGTGAGTCGTTAAGTGCAGCCAGCACTCATCAAAGGGATGGCAAATTGATAGCTGTGATAATCCTCCTAATGAAGAGTTTCTTTTTGATGACCTCCTCACTATCAGCAAGGGTGGTGAGCAGTTATGAGACAGTAACAGTCGCTATGCCAGCGAGCCAACACCAACCTCCCAAAAAGAGTGTGTGGGCACGACCAAGCTTATACCCACACAGGTATCGATTCAAATTCCATTTTGTCTCTGTTATTATTAAATAAAGTGCCAAACCAAAACAGAGGGCTGTCAAGTTGGACTGAGAAGAAAGCAGAAAGTGCACACATGCATGTGTTGCTGCTGGCCATAGAGTCAGCCCTCAGATTTTCAGGAGCCCACTATGAAGTAACAGGCGCTTGATCACTGGTTTTAAAAAAAAAAACTGTTAGAGGGAAAATTAATATAGACAAGACAGGAGGATTTTACCTGGGGAATCCTTAACAAGGGACTATATAGAATGTGTATAAACAGGGACCTCAGTGGTGCCCTGGGAACACTTGCCAGAGTAAGAGGAAACGACTTTCATTGCAGAGGATAGAACCAGAGCCAGGCACTGTTATATAGTTTTTCTTCTGAGAGTAAAGCCTTTTATCTTGGTGGGAAGCTTGGTGAGACATAGGGTATCAAGAAGTGAAACAATGGCATGTTTTAGGGCAGGATGTTTACAGGGAGGTGAAATATTAGGATGTTTTAAGAGGGATAAAATACTCCATCTTGCATAAAGGCCTTAAAATGGGAAATAAATAACTCAAAATAGCTCCAGTATGTCCCTGAAACCGACTAGACTCACTAGGTCCTTTCCTCTCCAAAAGTATATAACTAGGAAAGGCTGCTGAAAGTTATTCTCAGACCAGACAGGAAGCCTGAAAGAAGTATAGACCAGCCAATCTGCCTGGAGGATGTTCAGACCCACTGAGTCCCACGGAAAGAGTACTTTCCAACCCGATGAGCTACCTACCTCACAGGCTATGCAGCGTGCTCCAGGTTCTCAGCTTTTATGAACTGTCACCCAAACTTGGAAAAGGAAAGGTTTATTCAGCTTCCACTTCCATATCATTGCTCATCGTTGAAGGAAGTCAGGACAGGAACTCAAGCAGGACAGGAACCTGGAGGAAGGAGCTGAAGCAGAGGCCATGGAGAACGCTGTTTATTGGTGTGCACACTGTGACTTGCTCAGCCTGCTTTCTTATAGAACCCAAGACCACCAGCCCAGGTGACCCCAGCCACAATAGGCTAGACCCTCCCCCATCAATCACTTATTAAGAAAATGCTCTAAAGGCTTTCCTAAAGCCCCGTCTTATGGGGGCATTTCCTCAGTTGGGATTCCCTCTTCTCAGATGACTCTAGCCTGTGTCAAGTTGACACAAAATTAGGCAGCACATTAACCAAGTTGGACATTGGTAGTCAATATGTTGGTCCATTGCAGGTTCCCTCCTGAAGTGAGTAGATATATATGTGTTGGGTTTCCCCAGAAAGATCTGTCACACAACTGGCACAACACAGAGGAAGTGACTCTTGGAGCAGACAAAGGAAGAATTAAAATGAAAAACATTTTTTAAAATGAGCTTAAATATGCTTGGGGTTAAGTATAAGCAGTTAAGATCCACTGCAACTCTTCCAGAGGACCCAAGCTTGGTTCCCAGCATCCATGTTGGCATCTCTCAATCACCTCCTGCTCCAGTAAATACTGTTCCTTCTCTCCTGGCCTCTGCATGCACCTGCACACACATGCACACACACACATACACACACACACACCACAAACAGAAATAAGAAATCAATATGGGAATGTGTATTATATGTCTTCATATGTGAAAGTTTTCCTCTTTTTCTTAATCTGTATATGTAAGTATGTATGGTGTGTGTGGGTGTGTGTGTTTGCATGTTCATGTGTATGAGTCAGGAAGACAATTTGGGTGGTGGTTCTTGCTATCCACCTTGCTTGAGACAAACAGGATCTCTTGTTCAATGCTGTCTATGCTAAGTTATCTAGTCAGTGAGCTGCCAGGGAGTGTCTAGCTTCATTTCTGTCATAGTTTCACTTCTATAATAAAAATAACCTGGAAAAAAACTTGGGGAGAGCAGTTTCTATGTCTTACCCTTCCAGGTTACAGTCCATCATGGTGGGACAGTCAGAAGAGGTATCTGAAGCGGGGTATCATGTCATATCTACAGGCAAGAGAGGGAGGAATATTTGTACATATGCGTAGTTTCCTCTCTACACTTATACAGCTCAAAATTGAAGAACAGAGAAAGTACCCCACACAGTGGGCCAGCTACCCCACCTCAATTAATGATACCAAGACAATCCTCCACAGGCATGCCATGGACCAACCTGAGGTAGATAACCTTCACCAAGACCCTCTTCTCAGGTGATTCTAGATCCTGCCAAGTTGGTACCCGAAAGGAAGTGCCACAATGTCCCATCTCTCCGTAGGATGCTGAGGAGAGAGATATGTGTTCCCATGCCCTGCTTAGTACGGGAACTCTTCTGGCTAGACAGAAGCTGTGCCTGCTAAGCCATCTCCCCAGCTTTCATATGTGATTTTTTTTAATTGTTACTAAAATAAACTAAATAAGAGTATGTCTGTTATTATCTGTAATGACACCCAATCATAACTGATGGCTCCCTTTCTTGATCCTGTGTCTCTGAGAACTACAGTGAATCTCAAGTTATTACTGATTCCACTGTGCATGTTTCTGGTTCTTGTTCCCCCAGATCTCAAGCGTATTCCTTATGAGCCCACAAGCTGGGACTGCTTGCCTAGACTCTGGAAACAGGAGCTTAGGTCTGGCTCCCTGTCTCTCCTGTAACCGTAAGTGAGATAACTGACCTTTTTATCATCTAACTTACTTCTCTGCAAAATGGAGGCTCCTACCACTACCTAGTTTCTAGGGTGGTTGTAAGGATTGAATAGGAGTCTCTCTCCGTAGTCTCAGACAGGCAGGCTATCAGGAAGAAGAGACCAAAACAGACGTTAGCCATACAGCCTTCACTAGGTGAAGGTGGTGTTCAAATCTCGAACCAGGAAGTCCCAAGTTCCTTTCTATAAAAGATTTGTGATATTGTGGGGTTTCTGGGGACAGAGAATACTTCTATCACAGCATCTGGTGACTATGTGTCACTTTGCTGCTTTGGTTCTTCTATGGAATTTTGCCTCGGACAATTCTGTGTGTCTTCTCACTAAAAAATAGCCATCGGTTAGGAGTTCTGGGGGGTTGGTGTCCATGCAGTTATTGAGATTGTGGTCATTAATCTCAGGTTATTTCAGGGTTAACCTCTCAATTAGATTTTAAATCCTGTGGCTCCATGGGTATCACCTGTCATGACCTTCTCATTTGCTGGAGAAAACAATACTTTGGTGCAGTTAAGCAAGGTCTGTCGTGTCTCCAACATAAAACAGGCAGAGAGTGGCAACCCAGGTCAAGAAGCAAGGCCATTAGGGCATTCTATCTTCCCACCAACCCCAAGGGACACTGATATCTTCCTGGCTCTGTGGATTTCCCAGTATAATGTTGATTCGCAAATATTCCTCTTCTTCCCAAACCCACCCACGCCTCCTCCCAGCCAACCTCCTCCCAGCCAACCTCCTCATTAGCATTTTCACCTGGTCATCTCATAGGCATTTCAAATTCGGCTGATTCTACTAGAACTCGTGTGTCCTCTCTCATCTGGGTATGCTTCCTATAAATTCTGGTGATGACCAGTAAGCAAGTAGCCACACTTACTCCTGATTCCTTCGTCTCCTTTAACCCAGCCATCAAAGAGCCTGTCAGCTTCACTTGCAGATTCTTAGCTTTCTGTGCTATGATCACAACTCAAAAGCTATCCTGATTCTACAGTCAAGGAAAACAAACTCATTCTGTTAAGTTGGGAGCTTAGGCCCCAGACCCTTGCATCTATCCTAGCCCCCTGACCCTGAGAGTTAGCACTCTGGACTCCAAATCTCAGCAGGCCAGGTCCTGACCCCTCCTTGGAGGGGGGGAGGTCAGGACCACTCCCAGGAGTATTTAAGTGAACTCCCAAAAGAGGAACATGTGGTCTCCTTTTCTTCCTCCCAGTGGTCACGTTCGTGGCCCCTTGGGGCCACCCAAGAGCGCAGAACTCCCATTAAACCTGGATATCTCTTAATTTGGCTTGTTTTGGTTTGGCTTGATTGGGATTTTGCATTGGCAGAGAGCTCGCGTTAGGAAAATATTCCTAACATATCCCAAGTGTTTATGAAGGCTGGAGTCACATTCAAAAACCAATCAGAGCCACTACCTAAGGTAACCAACACCCAAGACTATTGTACCCCTAAACCCAAGGCATGCAGAAGACGAGCATTTCCAGTACCCTGCAGAGAGAACCATCTGTACAGAAAAGGCCTCTGCCAGAGCTGTGACCTTCAGGAGAGGCAGCCAAACACAACAAACTGGTAAGGAGAAAACTTGAAGCATAAAGATCTGACTAGCCAAGTCCATTTGGAAATTGAAAGCCATGGAACTCATAGGGAGAATCTATGAGTCACCCTCCCCAGGCCCAGCACCCTCCCTAGAACAACTATAGGAAGAGCAAAGCTAGAGAAAAGAAATCGGATGATTATCTGTATGAGCTGCACTCGATGGAGGCAGAGTTTGAACCTAGCACCAGGTGGTTCCACGCTCCCTCCCACCAGTGTCTGAGCTTATAATAGTGTGAGGTTTCTGTGAAGAAAGACTATTTCTATCACAGTAGAAACCTGTGAGTGATAGCAGACAGAATCTAATTTCACAGCTCAAGTCAACAGAGCCCTCCTTGGAAGCTTTATAAACTGAGCTACTGTTAATCCCACAGGTGTAAGGAGAAAGACCACTGACCCAAATCATTATGGCCAAGTTATTTAAAACAAGCAATTAATTAAATCAGGGTTTGAGAGGTCAGAATTGGATGTGAGGAAGACAAGGGTTTTGTAGCTCAGGGATGGTGGGTTTCCAAATGGGGGATTTGGCCGACAATGTAAAAAGGTGAGGTTACAGGAGCAGAACATAAGCACAGTAAATTAGTCCTGACACAACGACATGATTGCAAGGCAGTCGTAACAACAAGTAGTCATAACAAGGCAGTCATAACAACACGTAGTCATAACAAGGTAGTCATAACAACCCTTTTGAGACAGAGGTAGGGTTTCAAAATGATTATTAACGTTTTGAAACAAGAATATAATTGCCATTCCTTAAGCTGGCAGTACAGAACCATTTGTAGTTAAGGTTATAGGTGAGGCATAGCCTAATCCTTGAGAACAGAGGCTTAATCATTAACAGAAATGAACCTAGTTTGTCTTTACTATAACATCGATCTTAAGCCTAAGATGAAGGCAGGCTGGTTCTTCAACACATACATACATACATACATACATACATACATACATACATACATACATACATACATACATACATACGTGTGCACACACACGTATATATAGTTTTATTTATATAGATATGAATGTGTTGCACACCATATCCTGGTCTTATGCTGCTCTACCTTTCACTGAAACCGGATTTTTTTTTTCTGTGAGTCTGGACAGTAAATCTTCTTAGTTATTTGAGCTCAATAAGACCTGCCACTACTACCTGACTTTCATGATTGCAAAGTGAGACTTGTCCTTGACAATCCAGAAATAAATGAGCATGTCATGTGCCAGCAAAGCGGTATGCATAGATTTGAGAATCTAATTTTATATAACTTCATATGTCACAGAGTAGTCTCCTACCAATGTTTTAAACTGTTTTGATCCAGGTGAGGGAAGGACTGGAGAGATGGTTCAACAGCTAAGAGCACTCAGTGTTCTTCCAGAGATGCAGCATTCAGTTCCCAGAACTCACAGCAGGTAACTCTGGCTCCAGAGGGGATCAAATACCCTCCCCTGGCCTCCTCTGGCCTCCTCTAGTACCTGTACTCATGAGCACATACGCACGTGCAGCCAAATGTACAGAAACCATAGCTAAATAGAAAATAAATCCTTTCTGAAAGATGGAAGATTAGGACTAACCCCCAAAGTTGTCCTTTGGCCTCCACACACATGTACATGCTAACTCCCTACACACACCATACACATAAACAAAGTACATATTTTTTCAATTCTTAACTCAAATGTACAAAACCATTGATATAGAAGAAACTCAAAGTGACAGAATTGGTATTATAAAGGACTTACTAATAGATTTGCTTCAGAGATATTAAATCAGACAAGTAGAATTCAGCTGAAGGAGCTCTGCCTCCACAATACCCCAAGGATAAGCCATATGCTAACCAGGCCTGTTAGAGATAAGTGAAATTTAGCATGCCAGGAGGTAAATGTTTGCTCACCAGTATTGACTAGCTGCTAGCCCCTGATTCCCTTACCAAAGACATGCCTCTAATGGACAGCTTGTTGGGAGGTTGGGAGGGACGGTATAGGGTCACAACCATAATTAAGTCCAGGCTTGTCATTAAGTTCCCTGTGCTCTTATCAAGAAAAACATAATTTTGCCAGGTGGGCAAGATGACTCTGGGTAACAACTATTTGAAAAAGAGTAACACTATGTGCTTATGTGATTCTGGCAATATGTAAGATCTTTGCTGTGTAAATCTTCCATCTGTCTAGGTAGCCAGACTTGTGTTCTCTTGCCTCTGTTTAAATGTCCCAAGTGTATTCCAGGGCTGCGACCTGAAAGAGATTTGAGGATGACAGTGTATATAAATGCAAAAGCATAAGGTGTATACCAAGTTAATTAAATCTTCCATTGGGGGTCAACTCTTATTTTGGGCATTATCCCCAGACTCCCACTTACTTGGGCGTTTTCCATCTGAGTATGAGAAATGATTCCTCACCAAGAAGGCATATTAATTCCATTATGCCCTGTGAGAGGCCAGATAGACTCATGGGCTATAATCTCCTTAACACTGGCATAGAGTGCCCCTCCATGGCCATAGCATCCTCTTGGGCAGGACATGTTTCCACACACCTTGGACCTTCCTAAAATCCCTTCCCTTGCTGAATAAAAAGTTATCTGACCTGTGTCCAGCTGAGGAACTAACATGAGGGAGAGCTTCTCTTGCAGTCACAGGGGACCCCGGACTCAGTGAGAACCACGTTAGCGGTCGTCGTTTGCCCATCCTGTGAGAGAGAGAGCATAGCCACATGGGGACAGGAGAAAAGGAGGGTGGTGGATGGTGGCAGATCCAGTTCTCGGGGCAGGTGACTTATGAGCTGGTCAAGCGATCCGCGCTAAAACGAGAATGTCCTGTCCTCAAATGTTTGTGTGACATTATTCATACTCACACATATGTGCATCCATAGGTGGCTGTACAAACAGTGTGGGGTGTGCCATTTAATGGCAGCATTGATAAGAGCTGTGACATGTGAATCTCTGGAATAGTATGCTATCAGACGTGACAGCAGCAAGCATGAGCATGGTGCACATAACACATACACACATGCAAATAAAGTTGAGGCTCAGACGCGGTGGTAAGGTAGCTGCCTGTGATGCATAAGGCCATGAACTCAATCCCCAGCACTGAAAAATAAGTACATGCTCCAGGGTTTTTAGCGTAGCTACACAGTTGTGTATATACATTAGCATAGTCAGTTTTAGGGTGTTTTCATTGCTCTCTCAAGACATATTCCCCCACCTCCCTGCCCCAGATCAGGCCTAGGCAACAACTAATTTACTTTCTGCCTCTAATGGAGTTACCTATTCCAGTTTTCATATAAAATATTCCATGTAACATGTTGGCCTCTGTTTCTCATTTTGATTCTTTCTCCCCAGATGTCTGAAGAAGGTTGATGCCCTGAAGCGGAGTTACAGATGGTTGTGAGCCAAAAGGTGGGTTCTGGGAACTGAACCTGGGTCCTCTGGAAGAATAGCAAGGGCTCTGAACACCTAGGCCATCGCTCCAGTCCCGAACGGTACACTGGAAATGAGTGTACTGTGCCGTGTGTGAATTACATCTCAGCAAAACTGCTGTTGTTTTTAGGATAACGGCTTCTGTGGCCACCGCCCTTGCACAGGGACTCCTAAAGCTTCCTTCAGTTGCCTGGGAAGCGCAGGCATCCTAGCAAACAGGGCAGAAGAGGCACATTAGGCCCTGGTGTCTCCTTTTCAGCCTGTGCCAGGAGCCCAGGAGCAGTTTATTGGTCCCAAGCCAGCTGCCTTTCCCCTTCATAACCATCAATCTGCTACTGAGGCCAGTTTTTATTAGTTCTACCTTGGGGCCCTCAGGGTCCTCCCTTTGAAAGAGATCCACTAGTCACATGTAACAACAGGCCATTATTAAATTAATTAATAATTGATATTGATATTAATATTAAAATTCTCATTACTGCACAGGAAAACGATCACGGACTGAACTGAAGGCTTGGTTCGATGTGAGTCTGATGTTATCTTTTCCTCTCTCTGACAATGACTCCAATATGCTGCCATCTGCAAAGCACCCCTCTCTCTCCACAGACCAGTTCCCACCTGGATAATACCATCAGTGAAAAGCCAGGCGGGGCGCCATATGTCACCCTGCATGTCAACTGCTGCTGAGGATGTGGGCGGAGAGGAATGCTTCCCCTCTGTGGGTGGGAGTGGACACAGATGCAGCCCCTATGGACGTCTGCGCGGAGGCTTCTCAACAAGCTGAAGCTAGATCTAGGCTACTCCCCAGTTAGTTCCCTCCAGGGCCTTCGCACCAAGGAGTCTCTCACAGAGACACTTGCACACCCGTGTTCATTGCTGTTCTTTTCACAACGGCAGGGAAATCTAGCAACTGCTGGAAGTCTGCCAGTAGATGACCAGATCATGAAGATATAGGTGTGTTGTGTGCGTGTGTGTGTGTGCATGTGTATGTGACAGAATTTTATTCAGTCATAAAGAAAAATGAAATTAAGACATTTTCAGAAAAAAAATGGATGGAATTCAAACACATTATATTAAGCAAAGTAACCTAGGTCCAGAAAGACAAAGACAGCCTGTTCTCTCCCATGTACAAAGTTTAGCCTCTGCTAAAAACGTATCAGTGGAAGCTGGATGGCAGTGGTGCATGCCTTTAATCCCAGCACCCAGGAGGCAGAGGCAGGCGGATCTCTGCAAATTAGAAGCCAGCCTGGTCCACAAGAGCTAGTTCCAGGACAGGCCCCAAAGCTACAGAGAAAAATCCTATCAAAAAAAAAAAATGTGCCAGTGGAAGTGAACACAATAAAAGCCAGGAAACTAGAAAGGGGCCCTGAGACCAAGGAGTGAATAAAGGAGGCTCAAGGGAGAAGAGTGGAAAAGACAATAAACACAGTGGAAGGCAAAATATCCTAGGCCAGAAGACAGTGGGGAAAGGGATTAGAGACATAAGGAAGCAGTGTGGTGAGGAGAGGATCAACCAAAACAGGGTTTCTCTGTGTAACAACCCAGGCTGTCCTGGAACTTGATTTATACACCAGGCTGACCTTGAACTCACAGAGACCTGGCTGCCTCTGCCACTGGAATTATAGGTGTGCACCACCACTGCCCTGCACGTCAGTGTTGTATTAAGGAGAGAAATAACAGACGCTTCCCTTTGGAGCCATTTAACCGAGAGAGTCCAGACTTGAATTCTTTACTTCCTGTCCCCTGTACCCTCTGTCCTCTGTCTGTTATGTGAGTTCAAACTGTGCCTGTCTGGAGGCTGTCTTGTGAACCTGTCCATGTGTTTGGCTCTTCTGTCTGCATATCTGTCCCTAACAAAGGGCTTTGCTCTCTATTTATCAAACTGTACAGAAAGCATCACATGGGCAAGGAAAGGGAACTCTTCAACAGAGTTTTACAAAGGGTTAAGCTGCTGGCTCCAACAGACCCCAACTGACCCAGACAGCAAACATTGTTTACCAGCCAATATCCACAAAGGGATATTCATTTCAGAAGGTTGCTTCCAAACTCTGCTGCCTAGGCATTGTTCTGGGTCAGGGACATGGAAAGCACATAAGATTGCAGCTCGGCATTAGCTTAAGTTGTAAAAGCGACTTCATTGGAAATCCAAGGCAAGTAAAGTAGTCTATTACACTGTTCTCTTAAAGACAGGTTAAATGAACAAGCTGAATGCCTAGTTAGAACCGCCATCTTGAATTAAAGTGATCTCCAGGTCTACTACTGACTTGTCTGTGAGGTCTAGCAGAAGTTCTTTTTGTCAGTATGTATCTGCCTATCTCTGCCTCCCAAACACCGCATTACAAGTGTGTGCCATGACTCTGTGTGCTTTTTCTACAATACAATATTTTCATTGAGATATAATAAAAATCTTCAGTGAGCTATAATGAAAATATTGTAAATATATTTTGAGAATTGCATGCATACATATAATATGTTTCACTTATATTATCCCAACTCTTCCTCCCAACTTTCCATCCTCTCTTTCTCTCTCTCTCTCCTATCTCTTTATAAGCCACCTCTAGTCCAAATTGTGCTATCTGTGTAACTCCTGGGTGTGGAACCATGTACTGGAGGGTGTCAACCTACCTAGAGCATAGATTTAAAGAAAACTGACTCTCTCTCCCTCAGGAGTCATCAACTGACGACAGCACTCATCTAGGGATGGGAACTTGTAATCCTTCCCCAGTCCGTGCTGCGATATTGACTGGCTTCATCTGCAGGTCTTGTGCAGAGATCCTGTCTTGTCTTTGGAGATGCTGTTGGCCCCTTCCCTCCCTGAACTCAGTTTCTTAAAATCTCTCTGCCCTCTCTTACACAGATGGTCTCTGAGCCTTGGAGAAAAGTGTGATACAAACACCCCGTTTGTGGCTGAGAATGCCACAGACATTTATTCTCTGTGCTTGGACCAGTTACACGCTTCTGCACTAACCGCTGTCCACTGTGCAAAGATGGACTCTATGATGAACTCTGAAGCAGCACTCATCCATGGATAAACAGATACAGACTTAGAGATAATTTGATATGAGGCCCATTTAGCAAACAGACACTTGTAACCATGAGCCATCTCTCCAGATCCCTTTTATTTTTTAAGTTTTATTTTTATTATGTTTAATTATGTGTACATGTATGAGTTTTATGTGGGTATGTACACATAAGAGCGGGTGTCTGAGAAGGCCAGAGGCGTTAGATCCCCTGGGAGCTGCAGTAGCAGGCAGTTGTGAGCCATCTGACATGGGTACTAGGAATTGAATTCAGATCCTAGGAGAATGGTACATACCTTTAACTACTGAACCCTCTCGTCAGCCCACCCAACTTTTGTGATATGGGTTCTGTGGATCAAACTTAGGTCCTCGTGCTTTTATGACATTTCACCAATTGAGCATCTCATCAACCCCAAAACCCAACTGGTTTTTTTATGTTTAAACACACACACACATATCCATCTCATTAGTAAGAGATTTGCTATAGCCTTCAATCAATAGTAAAAACATATGTATACCAAGAATAGTTTTAAAATACATTTCCTTGTCATTTCTTATCAGTAAATGTTTGATTGGCATAAGCACCTGCATACCAATATCTAAGGCCACATAAAAATTTGTGGAGTCGTAGGTGGAAATATTCTACGAATCCTTAATCTATATTTAAAGATAAGGTCACTCCACGGTCCTCTTTGATTTGTCCCTACACAGAATATCAGCTCTAAATGTATAATGCCAGATCTTGCCAAGGGTGTTGGCCAAAACTTGAAGCTACTCAGCCAGCCAAGAGATGCAGGTCTAGAAAGAGCTGATTGGTCGGTATCTTTTCTCACACTGACATTCCACATCCAGAAAACAAGGCCCCACAGAGATGCTCTGTCTCCTAATTCTTGTCCTTAATACCAAATAAATGCCTTCCTTTTGCAAGCCAAAGAGCCCCAGCTAATCACACTGTTTTGCTGATTAACCTTTGAAATAGACATTTGCTTTTCTCCTCCTCCACCCCTCCTTCCTGATAATTTGAGGCCAGGTTTTCATTAAAGGTCAGGAGCATCACACCTAATCTGACTTCTAATTACCTCTGTAAACGTTTCAGAAGGAATAAAAGCCAGCATAATTAAGCACATTCCCTATTATCCGCTCAATCCTTTACCAGCAGAGAGCCTGCACAATTGGCACTCCAGGCTCCCTACACTTCCGTGTAACCCCTTAATTGTTTAATCTATTTAAATCAGTTTCCTAAGCTTGATTGACAGCTATAGCAATAATCCCCTGGAAATTTCAGGTACATATTCTCAAGCCTTGTCAGACGCTCCCAACATCTTCCTTAAAGACAGAACATAGGGGTGGCTGGAGAGATGGCTCAATGGTTAAGAGCGCTGCTTGCT
>LOEQ01003223.1:184406-195382 GCA_001685075.1 Bramus lutescens | reverse complement strand
TTTGCAAACACTAAAGCCACCTAAACATTTGGATGCCATCTACACTGAACTCAGAGCAAACAAAGCGTTCACAGCCCGTGCACATGCAGTCCCACCTACAGAAGGCACTTGACACGCATACCCTCCTTCTTTACCCTAACCATGGCCTCTTACTCCTCGCATTGATTTTTGAATATCACTCTCCAGAACAAATTATCTGCCTCAATCTGAGCTACAACGGACCTGCTATGCTTCTTCAACCAAGGAGCACATCATCTGGGTTTGGTTTGGTTTGGTTTGGTTTATCTCTCTCACTACAGTAAGAGCTGAGAGAAGAAAGTAACAGTCTCCACTAGAAAGAGGAGAGAGAGAGAGAGAGAGAGAGAGAGAGAGAGAGACTGCCCGAGGGTATCTTGCTCACCATTTTGAGTCCAGTGATGATTACACATTAGTGGTACATGATCAGGGCTTAGTGGATATGCACTTCATGAATTAGAGACAAAATCTGATGGGGTCCTATCAGGAGGAGCCACTGGTTGTCTGCCGTAAGATTAAGAATGAATCGTGCCTGGCTTCGAGACATGAGATGTGGTCTTCTCTAGTTTCCGCTGACAGCAGCAAACACCAAGACAGAACAGAGATGGGATATCTATGTCTTTCTCTGAAGGGGGAGGGAGTCCGAAAGCTTTGAGTCTGGGAAGTGAATTATCATTTCAGACAAGATACATTTATATTTCAAAGACCTCGGTTCGAGATAAGAGAGGAGGCAAAGGAGAAAGCTGAGGCGATGAGACTTTTATCTTATAAAGCTTCTTGGTTCTGCCTTACATAAGCATTTAGCATGAATGATTTTAGCCAGGGGAGCTTCACTGTTTCTCATTCTCTTCTGAGAATTCCCTTTTCATCAAAATACCCGCAGCGAGGAAGTCATAATAGCCCACATCTAATCCTTTTAAAGTTAGATTTATGTGTGCTCTCGGAGTCATCACCAGTATTACTTATCACAGCAAAGCAGGAAACAAACAGGCCACCCAGGGGCTGTACCTCTGATAAGGGCCAGCCTGCAGTAACACAGTAGGGAAGTCATCACCAGCACTGAGCTGCTACCAGTACAATACACACAGCCTCGCAGGAGTCCTCCCTGCTGACCGTCTTGTCTGGACACAGAATGAGTTGATGTGGGCTTCGCCTCTGTATGCTGTGATTACCACTAGTGAATAAAGAGAGACGCCATGTATCCCCGCCAGAGACAGACACAGGAACTTTAGCCAGTAAGCCACAGCCACGTGGCCATACACAGATAAATAGAAATGGGTTAAATTACTATGTAAGAGTTAGCCAATAAGAAGCTAGAGCTAATGGGCCAAGCAGTGATTTAATCAATACAGTTTTTGTGTGATTTTTTTCAGGGCTAAGCAGCCAGGAACCAACAAGCGTCTCTCTCCTCCTACAATGAGTTGCTATGGTCTGCAGTCCCATCTGTATCTACTTCATGGAGAGATAAAGAAAAGCAGATAGTACTCTTAATATTGGCTTGGTTTTTAGTTTACAAAATCGCGTTTTTCATTATGCCATTTCCATATGTGCCCATCATGGTGCTTTGCTTACATTCATTGCCCAATCATCCTTCCTTGCTTCCCCAACTCCTCACACCGTTCCTTCCTGTCCCTCTATTTTCATGCCGTGTGTGTGTGTGTGTGTGTGTGTGTGTNTAAGAGTTAGCCAATAAGAAGCTAGAGCTAATGGGCCAAGCAGTGATTTAATCAATACAGTTTTTGTGTGATTTTTTTCAGGGCTAAGCAGCCAGGAACCAACAAGCGTCTCTCTCCTCCTACAATGAGTTGCTATGGTCTGCAGTCCCATCTGTATCTACTTCATGGAGAGATAAAGAAAAGCAGATAGTACTCTTAATATTGGCTTGGTTTTTAGTTTACAAAATCGCGTTTTTCATTATGCCATTTCCATATGTGCCCATCATGGTGCTTTGCTTACATTCATTGCCCAATCATCCTTCCTTGCTTCCCCAACTCCTCACACCGTTCCTTCCTGTCCCTCTATTTTCATGCCGTGTGTGTGTGTGTGTGTGTGTGTGTGTGAACATCATCAAGTGTCCTGCTCAACCACTCCCTGCCGTGTTCCCTTGAGACAGGGTCTCTCACTGAACCTGGAGCTAGGCTGGCAGCCAGCAAGCTCCAACAATCCTCCTGTCTCTCCCTCCCACAGTTCTGGTGCCACCAGTACATAAGACCACACCCAACACTTTACGTGCATACTGGAGATTCTAGCTCGGGTCCTCATACTTGCATACTCTCCACAGCTAAATAATATTCTTTGGTGCATGTATGCCACACTTTCTTTACCCATTCATCTCTTGACCAGCATCTGGAATGGTAGTTCCCAACCTTCCTAATCTTGTGACCCTTTAATACAATTCCTCAAACTGTGGTGACCCCCAACTGTCAAATTATCTCATTGCTACTTTAGAACTGTAATTTTGTTACCATTATGAATCATAATGCAAATATCTGATATGTAGGGTATCTGATATGTGACCCTCAAAAGGGGCCACGACCCACAGGTTGAGAAACACTGAACTAGACTGATAAAATACAACACTCACTTTATTGGAAGAGTTCTAGGCAAAAAAACGCAGACAAGAAGACTCATTGCCAGCTCCCTCTCCCCATCCAAAGCCTCCCAAACTGTGCTTCCATATGAGGCAGACACAACAGAGAAGCCACCCTGAAGCTCAGATCAAAGATCCAAGCATAAGTGAGATTGATGGCCGTCTACATGGTGCATGATGGTTCATCTTGATTGTCAACCACACGCAGATCTAAAATCAATTAAGAGACAGCCAGATCTACAAGAGCATCTCCAGGAAGGATCAAGTGTGGGGAGAGGACCCTCCCCCAAGTAGGAGACCTCCAAACAGATGGCCCAGATCTAAAGGGATCTGAGGGAAAATTAATGCTGTTTGTTTGACTACCTTCACTTCTTGCTGTCAAATGCATCTGTCCTCTTGTTGTTGTTGTTGTTATTGTTGTTGTTGTTGCTGCTGCTGAATCTTTCAATGGTATCAGAGTCCAACCTCGTTAGCCTTTCAATTGGGACTGGGCTAAGCAGCAGCCAGGTTCTTAGCCTCTGCAGCACGGTTAGATTATTCAACCCTGAACGTGTAGGTCTCCTTTATAACATGCATACATTCTATTAGTTCTGTTCCCCTAGAAACCCTACCTGGTATAGTGTGGGACCTAAGAAAACAAGCCTCTGTCTTCAAGAAACTCTCTCCGTGGCATTTGTGCTAGGGATGAAAATTCTACACACAACCTCCTTCTAAAAAAAGGCAGGTGTTCTAGAAGTCACAGTATGGAGTGGCATAGAAACATAAAATATTTTCTGGCCAGCTCCATATCACCCTTGACCCTCTTCAAGCTGCCAACTCCCAGTTGTCTGTCTGTCTGTCTGTCTGTCTCTCTGTCTCTGTCTCTCTCTCTCTGTGTGTGCGTGTGTGTCTGTGTCTGTCTCTCTGTATGTGTCTGTCTGTCTCTGTCTATCTGTGTGTGTATGTCTGTCTCTGTCTCTGTCTATCTGTGTGTGTGTGTCCCCGTACTACTTCCCGCAGCAAGCTAAGTTCTCCTAGAGCATCCTGACAGCCACATGGACAAACACTAGGGTTGTCGGGGAGCCAGAGTGTCATTGAATAAAGGGTATGTCAGTAAAGTATAGAACAAAAGCCATTCCATGGTTTCCATGTACGGAGAGTTTAAGGCAAGGAATTAAGGTAGATGAAAGATCTGGAAAGATCTGTGGAACAAAAGTCAGAAGTCATTGTTAAAAACCTCAATCTGCAGCACAGAACTGCACACCTTACGAGACACTCAAGATAACCTCGGGCTTCCCCATCTTCATCTGGCTCTGGTCTCCTGAGGAAAGCAATGGCTCCTCCCTCTTCTGCCTTCCAGTCCTCCTCTCCCACAGAGTGCCACCTGGCTTCTTACAGAAGAGGAAAAAGGATTCTGGGAAATCTGTCTTCTGTACCCACATGGAGACAGAGCTGGTTCCAACTTGACAACAGGCCATCGAGCAGGAAGGACAGAATCCGGGGCCCTCTCTCTTCATTCCCTTGTTTAAAAGCGTGTGTAATGGAAAAGTATCCTCACCCATGGTTTTGTTTTTCTTCACATCTCAAATTACGACCTTTGAAAGCCACCTCCCAGAGGGAACTGACATCATCCCATCTTTGGCAGTTCTGATGAGAAAGTCCTCAGCTTCCTCTGCACTCAAGACAAACATTCATAAGTGACAGCACCCCCAAACCACCGTTTCAATAAAATGTTGGCTGTACATTCAAAACTGGGCTGGAGTGTTTGTGGAAAGCGGACCCATTCTGGATCGTTTTCCTTAGCAAAGAGGTTCCTCTGAAATCACAAAATTCAAACCATGAATATCAAATACCCTGTGATGCCTTTGGTTCTCATGATTGAAAAAATCTGTGCCTTTTCTGCTACATTAAATAAAAAATGGAAAGTAAAGTGGCTGGATAAATGGCGGCATGAAATTTCTTTTAACTCAGCACGAACCCACGGACACCCAGAAACATATTAAGTCCATCGGATTAAAAAGGGACTGACCTCATTAATGAGATGCTGAGTGACTGGCCAACTTAAAATTAACCTCTTAGATCTTGCGAAATAGAAGCTCACCTACAAGGTCTGCTTTTGAGCATAGTGTTTCCTCCACGGGATAAAATGTATGCCATTGAAACAAGAACATCTTCTTGCTGGGGTGTAGCCCTGACTTTAACGGTGACTCAGGGCAGAGGATAATTAAGCATATGCCCGGAAGAAAAATACAGATGATCCATGGAACATAGGGATGGAGCAGCCACCAATCACCAGATGAGCCAATAGAATGAGAGAATTGAAACTAAACCCATCATTTAATCCATAAAGAGACCTCTAATTCATTCACTCACACAGAGAGAGAGAGAGAGAGAGAGAGAGAGAGAGAGAGGAAATCACCCCTATGTGACCTCTGTCTGCTTACTTCTCCTCAAATAGGGAAAATCATAAGACAGTAATTGGAGCAGGACCTCCTGCGGTCTGCTACCTGCCTCTGGCGTTCCATGACCACACTCTCCTTTTTCTCAATGAGAAGGTTCACTGTAAGCAGCAGCCAGCTCACCCATTGTTCCATTCAACAAGTTTCTGTTGGGCTGCTCCTCTGAAGCTGGTCCTTGTGTTGGGCTTTGAGGGCACAGGGCAAATAAATCCCAGTCTTATTTCACAAAGCAAAAGAGAAAGCCTGAATCAGTACCCACCTAGAATCTTAACCTCCTGGGGACAGTAGTGCTGCTTCTACATCCAAAAGATACAGGAGCAAAGAATACAGCCTCGTTACTAGCACGCTTGACTGGGGTATACAAAGGCCTGGGTGCACCTATAATCTCAGCACTCAAGAGGTGAAAGAGAAAAGGGGAGAAGACTTGGAAAATGCTCCTCTCCTCTCTACCACATGTTCTTCTGAGTCTTATACCTCTGGCAGTCAATCGATCCAGGAGTGCTGGGCACCTGGTCAACCCAAACCAACCAACTGACATTGTCTCTGTGGTCTTCCTCACTGACGTCAGAAAAACTCCAGCCCTTCCTGAGAATAAAAGTCGTCAAATACTTCTTGAACTGTCAATAGCTGTGTTTCCCAATGCAGCTGGGAACAGTGAAGAAAAAAAGTCACATTGGTAAGGAAACATTGGCTGGGCAGAGAGAGAAACGTGGTCTTATGAGACCTTGGTATCTGTCTGTCTGTTCATCCTAAGGCTTTGGAGCACATGTGTGATGGTGGCAGGGGTGGGGGATTGGCGGGTGCAGGGGTCAAGCACAAAAGTCTTCATGTCTTGGCTAGGACTTGCCTTGTCTTAACTGGAAGGAAAGCAACACCCATCAGAAGGGAGGATCTACCACAGCATTCTATTCCTGCAGTTTTGACCCTGGGAAGAACAGTCTCCATGCTGCAGCTAACTCTGTCTACACCTATTGTTACAGCTTGAGTATTGGCAGAGCTCACGTTAATGCTTTTAGCCCGGCTTTGTAGTTGTAGAAGTAGGCTATGTACCAACAATCATGCTAAAATGCCCACTTTATTATCACTTAGCAGGTAATTAGCAGAACAATTGACATTTTTATTCTCAAGCAACATTGCTTGCGAAAATACCTTCAGCCCTCCTTCCCACCCACCCAACATCCTCTTTCTTCCAACTAGAAATCTGCCTCTGTGTAGAAAATCTAGAACTAAAAAGAAACAAGAGCTTCTTTTAGGTATAGGGAGATGGCTTGGTGGGCGAAGTGATGCACTCTGACTGTGAGGACCGGAGTCTAGGTCTCCAGAGCTCACCTCCAGCAAGCACTGTAGCCTAGAAACCCAGCACCCCTAGGACAGCATGATTACAGCAAGAATCCTCAGAAGCCTGAAGGCCAGTGAGCCTAGTGAACACAGCTGTGAACAATAGAGAGCCGGTCTCTACAGACCAGACCGGTAGGACCAGACCAGTCTCGACCAGACCAGACAGGTCTCAACCGACAGGTCTTGACTGGTCCTGACCGGTACTGAAAGGTCCTGAGCAGTCCTGACTGGTCCAGACCGGACCAGACTGATTCCAACCATACCGGACCTGTCCAGACTGGTCTCAACCGGACCAGACCGGTCTCGACCTGTCCTGACCTGACCAGACCGATCTCGACCAGACCAGACCCATCTCAACCGGACCAGACTGATTCCGACCATACTGGACCGGTCCAGACTGGCCTCTACCAGGCCAGACCGGACAGGAACGGAACAGACCGGTCTCCAAATAGTGTGGCTACCTTGGCTCATATAGTCCAGGCAACAGTTTTAAATCATTTAACTGCACTGTATTATGATTAGATTCAGAATGTATTTTAAAGCACATGCCATGATCTTAAATGAATCATATATAACATATGCATATGCCTTGTGACCTTTACCCACCAATATAGTTCTGGAGGCAAAATTATTGCTTTAATGCGCTCACAGGGATAGTTATTTCTTTCTGACAGGAATGCTCAATTAATCATCCTAACAGAACCTGACTTTTAGTCTATTCTTATTAGTTTAGGAATATGCGTTCATAAACCATTCTGCAGGGTCAAAGTAAAAATACTGAACAGATGCAGGTTGTTGTGCTGTAGAACCATTGGTGGATTCCATGAAACTCCCTCTAACTAACTGTATAAAAAGCTTTATCAGTTCAGTTCCTTCACAACTAATATCCTACTTTGAGCTTCTGCAGAAGAGCAAAGGCAGGCACTGCCATGGTAAAGTTTCTGCTGCTGGCTTTGGCATTTGGTCTGGCTCATGCTCACGCTGAGGTAAATTCATGTGGTCTATGCATAGATTTTATGGTCTTCAATAGTTTAGTTCTGTAGATGTAATGTGTCCTTCAGTTTTTTCATGCAAGTCCATATTCATGAAATAACCTTTCTGACTTTCATTCATACACTTGTTTTCAATCAGATTTTTCTAAGATGAAACAAATGAAATAAGGAAACTATGAGTTGATTTTCAGAGCTTAAGAGGCCAGCACAGGAGTAGTTCCAAAAGGTCTCAGGTACCAAATGATAAGTAAATCGAATAATCTTATTACCCTGTGTTATTCTAAATTCCTAGAAGCATAATTTTTAATTAATAAGCAAAATATTAGTGATTTATGTTTTTAGTTAATTTATGTATTTCCAAGGACTGGAATCAGAGATTTGATACCAACTCACACTCAGATGGGTTTTGTTGTTTGTACAGATTGAAGGAAAGTGGTTTGTCAATGTTATTGCTGCTACAATGTGGACAAGATAGAGGAAGGAAGACCTCTAAGAATCTATGGTTGTGAAATTGCTTGTACTGAGGCATGTAAAGCATTGGAAGTCACATTTTATATCAAGTAAGAAAATTGTCAACCATGTAAACTGAGCAGACTATTTCAGTTTCACAGATTTTATGTGATTAAACTTACATGTAAATGTTCTGTTTCTGGTCATGAACTTGAAGGCCTTATTTCCAGAAATGGGTTTATGTTATTACATGATGGGTTAGCTCTGGACACCACACAGAAGTTAGAGTCTGTCTCCAGTTCCTTGAGTTCCTTATAAATTCTCCAGGTTGGAGGCCTGTGCTTGAATTTTATGCTCTAATGTTATATGCAGGAGATTCTAAGAATCTCATTCATATTAATTCGAAAGTATGTGTGAGCATTGGTTCAAAGACACACATGTTATGTTATTCAGTCAATGAAGTCAGAAGAAAGTCTTCTACACCCAGCTTAGATAAATCTAATTTGTAAAGTACTATCTCTGATCCTCTATATTCAAAGATTCTCTCTCTGACATTTGGATGACAATATCAAATGAAAGAGTACATAACACCATAAGAACTTCAAACACTTTAAATCATTCCTATATTTTAGACACAATGTAATTTTAGATTACAAATAAAATCGTTTAAAACACAAGCATATAATTCTGTGTATGTATGTATGTATATATATTATTGTTGAACTAGAACAAGAGAATTAACATAGTAAAGATCATACTCAGTGAATAGTGAAATTCAGATAAGGAAGAAATCAGAGCCTTCATAGGACTTGTGAAAATTGCCACAAATCAAAGAAGTCATGTGCATCTAAACAAAAATTAGGAGAAGTGAGGTAAGCATGGGTACTTCTCTTCCAGCTCTGTACACTGTTCATAGATCATCAAGTTCATTATAATACTTTAAGTTCTTTAATATGAATTCAAAGGTTATAAAGAATAAATCATCATTTCCCTGTTTAAATTTTAGGGTGAATGGCCAATGTACAAAGATCAAAATCATTGGCAATAGGCAAGAAGATGGCAAGTAACTCAAAGTGGAAGGTGGGCCCCATACCCTGAGCTGCCCTTTGACTGCCTCATTATTTAAATAGAATCAAACGCTTACATAATACCTTCTTTAGTCTGTGTGTCCACTAACATGTAAATATATGAGCCAGGCAGTGGTGGCACAGCCTCAAATTCCAGCACTCAGGAGGCAGAGGCAGGCAGATCTCTGTGAGTTCGAGGCCAGCCTGGTATATGAAGTGAGCTTCAGGACAGGCTCAAAAGTTACACAGAAACCCTATCTTGAAAAGAAAAAAAGCAAAACAAAGAAAATACGGTTAGGCTAGGGAGACAGCTCAGTGGTACAACACTCATCTGGCATGAATGAAGAAATTTGGGCTTGAAATCAGCACCGTAGGAAACTTTTATGAACAAACTTTTATACCCATTGTCTTAGTTAGGATTTCTGTTGCTGCAAGGAGACACCATGACCACAGCAACTCTTATAAAGAACCATTTAACCAGGGCTGGCTTACAGTTCAGAGGGTTAGTCCATTACCATCGTAACAGGAAACATGGCAGCTCTCATGACAGACATGCTGCTGAAGAGGTAGCTGAGAGTTCTACATCCAGATTGGCAGACAGCAGGAAGAGAGTGAGACACTGGACCTGGCTTGAGTATATGAAACCTCAAAGCCCGCCCCCTGTGACACTCGCTCCAGCAAGGCCACACCTCCAACAATGCCCTAGGTGTCTGGGGTGGGGAGCATTTTCATTCAAACCACCACAGCCATTCTCTCTCTATCAACATTATTAGCCTCAGTGCAACATGGAGCAGGAAGGACACCAGCCATCTGTCCCATCATCTGAACCTTGAAGAAGCATGGAGTAAACTTTATAAGTTTTTATTGTGCTTTTCCAGTAATTGAGTGCAATTTCCCACCCACATCCTGCGCTGTGCACCCTCAGTCCCTCGGGGATAATTTCAGGCTGGAAACAGAAAGCCACACACAGCCCTGGCTCTAACAGCTTCTGCCTCCTGGCCTGTCCCCTCTGCCCTCTCCCTGTGGGAGTGCCATTCTGGGTGAGATGTCTCTTCCTGACTTTTTTCCAAGGCTATAAAGAAATAGTGCCGGCTCCTGTTGGCACCCAGCCTTGCCTTCTCTTCCCCCACCCCGCATCTCATTTTTCTGGGCACCTTCTTTTAAACTCTTACCCTAGGAATGACTGAAAATTCATAAGAATGCAACTTATATAAAATGTAAACTGAAGGTTTGTGTACAGCAGCTTCCTCTGATGGGGATAGGGGAGGATTCATAAGATTCCGGAGGTAAACCGTGCACTCCATCTGGCAAAGCAGAAACTTAGAGGGTTCTGGAAGGTTCCACCCAAGTTTTACAGAAGAGTAAAGAACTGGTGGAGGAGGAGACTCTGACCTACCTCGCTGTAGTGAGATCTCTTGGGCCTCTTGAACTGCTTGCAAGCAATACAGAAAGCTCCAGGGACACAGCTTTTGGGAGTAGCCATGGTGGGGTAGGCTTTTCACTAAGGCAGCTGCTCCTCTAGGGAAAACTTCACCAACACTCTTGCAAGTAAACGCAATAAAACTCTTTGGTTCACTAAGTTGGATTTTGGAACAATCATTACTTTGGTCTGTCATGGTTTTCTGGAGTGTGTGTGTGTGTGTGTGTGTGTGTGTGTGTTCATGGCCAGAAGAAGGCATCAGATCTTCTAGAACTGGAGTTACAGATGACTGTGGACCTCCATGTAAGTGCTGAAACTTGAACCTGAGGCTTCTGCAAGACAAACAAGGTGCTTTTAACCACAGAGCCATCTCCTCAACCTCCAGGCTCAGGCATTTCTCTAAGGAGCCCCGCAGAATCTGCACATCTTCGACTTCTCAAATAGAAACATAATTAAGTGTCCCCCAAAACACTCAGCACCAGCTAACATCTTTAACAGAGGGTAGCGAAATAAGGTTCTAGTTCATTAATTAAAGTCGTGGTTGGGTTTTTCTATTATCAAGAATAAGCGTTTGAACTAACATGTTTTATCTTCATTTGAAATCATGGCTCCTGGAGGAATCAAGTGATGAATGAGTAAACCCAGGCCTCCAAAACTTGCTGCTGT
>LOEQ01003223.1:137870-169751 GCA_001685075.1 Bramus lutescens | reverse complement strand
GTGTGTGTGTGTGTGTGTGTGTGTGTGTGTGTGTGTGTGTGTGTTCATATGTGTACACATATAGGTGTGTGTGTTTATGTGTGTACACATATACGTGTGTATGTGTGCGTGCGTGCTTCTGAAGGACTGAAGTCAACCTCAGATGTTCCTTGGGCACATTTTGTTTGGAGACAGAATGGCTCACTGGCCTGGAATTTGTCCAGTAAGCTTGGATGGATGGCCGTTGAACCTGGAGTATCTGCCTGCCCCTAACTCCCCAGCTCTACGACGTCTCAGGTACATATCACCATGCCTGCCCTTTCAACAGTCTCTGGAGTGCAAACTCAATTTCTCGGGTCTACCAATCACTTGACAGAGTGACGTCTCCAGAAGGCCAGACACTCAAACAGAAGAGCTCCTGGCGTTAGTTCTCAGTCAATTCTAATCACTCCGGATCAGAAAGTAGTAATGAGGTGACCATGGGGAGTGGCACGTGACTTTAATCCCAGAACTCCAGAGGCAGAGGTAGGCAGACCTCTGTGAGTTCAAGACCAGCCTGGTCTACATAACAAGTTCCAGGATAGCCAGGGTCACATAGAGAGATTTTTTATCTCAAAAAGCAAAATAACAACAACGATAGTAATAATGATAAGAAATTTTACAAAAGAAAGAAGCAGTGGCTGCTCTCCCCACCACTCGATGATGCCACCCAGAGATGGGCTGCTCTAAGGACAAGTACATGGAAAATGATTTTTCTCTCCTGGAGCAGCCTGCCAAAAGATGGATGTACTATCATCTGCCTGTCTGTGCCTTCCATGGCTACAGAGGTGAAACTTTTATACTTCTGGAACTAGAAAAAGACTTTGATGAATTTGGGTCAAATAGAGAATAGCTTTCTCTCTTATTCATATGAGTTCAAAAGCATTTTAACGTTTCCAAAATATAATCTACTCTGTAACTTCAAAGTTAATTGATTCCGTGATTGGTTCTGCCTTGCCTGGGGAAATTCATCCCCTTACATACTCTATGAATTAAAATACTAAGCAACTTTCCATGATGTAGTTTAAAAGCTGATGATGGATCATTAAAAAGAATTTTCACAGCAGATTTTTTGGCTCAATCCCGGCTTATATTATGAACACATTCACTGAGTCTGAGGCAGCTAGATTCAGGTTTCTGAGGAGGTTAGTCTCTGAATACCACAAAGCTCGTCTACCTTAATTACTTGTAATTAGTTGTATTGTAAGCTCATGTCTGTTTAATTCATCCTAATTAGCCTCATCATAGACAGAATGGGTGATTGTCACAGGTTGTCTTGTTACACTGATGGGAGACATCTGGAATGGATAATTAGCACCAATGACAAACGAACTTGGGCTACAGGCTGATGTGAGTAATCACTTAGCCCCCTTGCCTTTGGGAGAAGCCTGAGACTAAAGCATAACATCGGGTCAGAGTAAAGTCAAGTTGCCTCTTCTATATAGTATTATAATAGGTATGATAATAGTAACGAGATAGTTTTTGTCTTATTGATGCTATCCTTGAAGAGACAGGTGTGTGTGTGTGTGTGTGTGTGTGTGTGTGTGTGTGTGTGTGTGTGTAAATACCTTTGGAGGCCAGAAGAGAATGTCTGATCCTCTGGAGCTGGAATGACAGGCAGCTCTGGGAACAGAACCTGGATCCTCTGGGAGATGACGTCTTAAGTTCTGAGCCCTCCCTCCAGAGCCCTTTTGCACACTTTTTAACTCCAGCCATTACCTTTATTGACACCAAACTACACAAAGTTCACTGGTGCAATTAATAAGGAGTTGCCAGGACCAGACTAAGCCTCTAAAGAGGCATTCTTCCAACAACCTTGGGGTGAAAGGGGTGAGTTTTGTTTATATTTCTTCTTCATTTCTGAGAATGATTGTCCTTGGAGGCACAGACTTCCTTCCTGGGTAAGTTTTGACCACTAAAATTCCATAGAGGGAGAAAGAGGGCTTTAGAATGTTAAGTGGGAAAAGCAGAGCACGAAACCAGACTAACTGCAGCCCCCGCTATGTAAACAATATGTGGAAAGAATTGCCACGAAATCTGCAGCGGCATGAGAGTGCTCACTTCTGGAGAAGTTTTCCTTCAGCCATGGAAATCTTGATTACAGAGCCACTCACTCAAAAGCCACATTGACGGGACAGAAAATGCCAAGATTATCGCCGAGAGCCATTCTTTGTCTCTGGGTGGAAAATTGGAAATTGGATTCGTTTGTTATTGTTGTGGAATCTGAAACCCTATTTGAAAGATAAGGATGCAGAATACGTGGCTTTGCACTTCTGCAAAAGCTACTTCAGCAACGAGGATGCCGTTTCTTATTGGTGAGAGTCTTTGAGGTTTCGCAGCGTAAAGATCTGAAATGAATTGAGGCTTGAGGGGAGAAAACCTCAGAAACAGTCTGGTTTCCCTCCGCAATGGTAGCAATAATAAACTTAAAAGCATTTTTATAAACTGGAAAATGCTCTTAAAATGTAGTGGTAAAGGATACAGGTGTATCACGGACATTTTTATTTTATTTTACAAATTGGGAAAGCCAAGGCACACAAAACTTCTGTGATCACATCACTTACCTTGGAAAAAATTTGAAATGACCTATATATTCACCATCAACAATAAGCAAATAAGTTATAAAAATAAAGCAAAGGATTGGAGAGATGGCTCAGTGGTTACGAGCACTTGCTCTTGCAGAGGACCCAAGTTTGGTTCCCAGCACCCATACAGTACCTCACAACCACCTGTAATTCTAGTTCCAGAGGATCTGACTCCCTCTTCTGGCCTAGACACACACATTGCATGTATGTGGTATATAGACATATATGTAGGCAAAACACTCAACACCATACATAAAATAAATTTTTAAAATAAGATACAATAAAATGAATTGGAGCTGCAGATATCAGCAAGAATAAGCTTCACACAAAGATTATATTTTCTTTTGATTTGCTGTTTTGAGGTTTTTTTTCTTACTGGATTTCATGTAGCCCAGCCTGACCTTGAACTCCTGACCCTCCTGCCTCCATCACCCAATAATTACTGGGTTCACAGGCATGTGCCACCGTGCCCAACACAAACAGAATCTTGAAGCAGAAAATGCAGTTATATAAGAATGTATAGAGCATACTGCCATGTTTTAAACCATTCTAACAATACAGTACACCTTGCTTTCAGTAAATTAGAAAGCTAACCATGGGAACCCATGTGCCAATATTGAACTGTGTTTACCCATGAGAAGGAAGGAGCAGAGTGAGGAACGTAGGGAACGATTCATGTGTTCTTAATTAAGCTGGGGTGTGAATGCACTGTATTGTCCTCTCTGTGCCTTCTCTATGTGTGAAATACTTAAAATGTAATTATGCCACCTGCTTACTTGGTGTCGCCTTATCACACTTTGTCCTGTTTATCTCTCACCAGAGCCCCCTAAAAAAAAGCCTTGCTACCCCAGTTTCAGAGACAAAGGCTCCTGCTCAACCCTTTGGTCTCCTACACAAGTTCACCCGACCAGCATGTGACAGAGAAAAGCCTGGGATTCAGTTTCCATCTCTATCAGTTGTGATTTTCACTGCTTGACAAACACTCGACAAGTAACAGCTCATCAGAGGCAGGGCTTATTTGGCATAGGGATCTAGAGAACAACTTGTCATGGCAGGGAAGGTGGCTGGCAGGAGCTTGAGGTGGCTGGTCACATTGTATCCACATACAGGAAGAAGGCTTGCTGGCAGGAGCTTGAGATGACTGGTCACATTATATACACATCAGGAAGAAGGCCTACCTGAAGGAGCTTGAGATGGCTGGTCACATTGTATCCACATACAGGAAGAAGGCTTGCTGGCAGGAGCTTGAGATGTCTGGTCACATTATATACACATCAGGAAGAAGGCCTACCTGAAGGAGCTTGAGGTGGCTGGTCACATTATATCCACACACAGGAAGAAGAGAAAGATGTGTTCTGGTTTTGAGATAACTTCCTGGCTTTGGTTGGGTCTAGGACTCCATCCCATGAAATGATGCCACCTACAGTTTGGGTGGCTGTTTTACCTCAGTCTAATCTGGAAACTCCCTCAAAGAAAGGCCAAAGGTCAGTCTCCTAGATGATTCTAGATCCTGCCTATCACCATTAACCATCACACCATGCTGCAGCACCTCTCTCAATGCCTCAGGAGCCTCGGTGTGGGGAAAGGCACCAGATCGCCTATGGTTTTGTACAGTTACAATCTGTAGAGAACACATCCAACTCAATTTTCCTCCCTGAACATCTTTGAAAGATCTGAGACTCAGCAGCATGGTGGTGGCGCACGCCTTTAATCCCAGCACTCAGGAGGCAGAAACAGGCGGATCTCCATGAGCTTGAGGCCAGCCTGGTCTACAAAGTGAGTTCCAGAACAGCTAGGGCTATTACACAGAGAAACCATGTCTCAAAAAACCAAAGAGAGAGAGAGAGAGAAAGAGAGAGAGAGAGAGAGAGAGAGAGAGAGAGAGAGAGAGAGAGAGAGATGAGGCTGTTTCTCCCAGTTACTAACTTTTTTGCCTTTTCAACAAAGAAGGAAAAAAACCTCATGTTTCTGTTACTGTTTCCTAAATCATGCTCTGATCAAGTCCAGGCAGCACTCATCCCGCCACCAAGGAACAAGGCATGTCTGTCCAGAAAGTGGCTACTTCTACAGATGGTCACAGCCTCCTCTCTTTGGTCAAGACTTTTTATCACACTACTCCCTGTCTGTGGTTTTGTATATTTTTGTTTGGTTGGTTTGGTTGGGAAGAATGAATAACTGGCCTTGAAGTGGGGGAGGTGTAGACTGCATGACACAGCTCCATGTCTGGTTCATGACCTCAGCCTGGATCACACTGTCCTTTGAAGGACAGCAGATTTTAGGGGTCCAGAACCGCAAAGACCAACAGTACAATTTATAAGTGCTTATCCTCCCCCATCACTTTGTCCAGCCATTGGTTGGTCCTTCTAAGCCAGAAAGAACAGAGTTGGGTTTTATTGCTGCTGTGACATTACCGCACAGAGGGCCTGTTGTACAAGGGTGTCTGGTGGACTGGGAAAGCCTGACTCCTGCATAGCTAAGTCTTCTAACCACTCTGTTTTGACATTACTGAAATGCCATGGATGGGCCCAGTGTGTTCAGAAGCTCTTTGGAAAGGATGCCCATGGCATCCCAACCCACACGTCCTGTGAGGGTACTCTTGGCTCCACCCCCTAGCGTTAGGTAAGTATGGAGATGGTCACCTGAAGAAAGAAAAGTTGTCCCAGGCATTTCTCACACTGACAGCTGGGGGATCTTCATTGTGTGCTAGGTAGCAGGGTGGGCCCACCTCTCTGAAACACAGAAGGTGGTCAGGATGAGTAAGTCCATCCAGAGTTAGGGAATGAGACACACAGACAAGAGTCAGCCTCACAGCAAGTGACCTCTGGAAATCAAAGTTCAAAGCAAGGGGAGTGGGGGTGTGGTTACTCCATCACTAAAGCTATCAAGACATGGGATGATCAGTGCTTCAAACATCCTCCCCGGTGGGACCCAAGAGACCTTTATGTCACGATCACAGGCTCATTGGGAGGCTCAGCACACCTTAGGTCTCACACCTGTCAGACGCTGAGCATCATGGGACAAGAAAGTACTCTATCACAAACACTACTATCACTTCATTTCCTAGGAACTGATGCATGTAAAATGCAGCAGTCTTTACTTGTATATGCATGTGTGTGTGATTATATATATGTGAGTGTGACTATGTGTGCATGTGAAATCCAGAAGACCATCATTCCTCGGGTGACATATTTTCTTTGCTTGATGTGGGAGGTCCTTCTGTCTATGTGTTGCTTTTGTTGGTTAATGAATAAAGAACTGGCTTGGCCTATAGCATGGAAGGAGGAAGGCACAGTTAGAGAGAAGACATGGAGCCCCACCGGAGCTGGATGGAACTTACCAAGTAAGCCACTGCCACGTGGTGTTACACAGATTAGTGTAGATGGGCTAAATTAAGATGTAAGAGTTAGCCAATAAGAAACTAGAGCTAANCTCCTCCTCCTCCTCCTCCTCCTCCTCTTTCTCTTCCTCTTCCTCCTTCTAGACAAAGCCTTTCACTATCCTAGAACTTGGAAATAAGCTGAGATGGCTGGACAGCAAATCCCAGATATCCACCTGTCTCTGCCTTCCCAGATAAGGGTTGACAAACACATACCACCCTTTATCTAGAGCAGGGACTGGGGACAGAAATCAGGTCCTCATATTCACACTTCAAACTCTTTGCCAGCTAAACCAATCACCCCCGGACTCAGCCCCTTTATGTTATTTTTAATCCCTCACAATTCATTTCTTTTACTTATCTTACAAGAAGGAAATTGCACCTCTGAGAGACCGGGCGCTGGCGTTGCCAGAAATGACTTCCTCACCTCGTCTCTGCACCCACTCTGTGAAAACACATCTGTGATATGCAGGCCTCTGAGCAACCTCCTCACCAACCGCGGGGATCCATCCTGCCCCCCTCCGCTTCCCAGGTGGCTCCCACACCTCCCTCATCGCTATTTGCCTTTGCGCACCTTCGCTCTCCACCAAGTGCTTTATCCAGGTCACTAAAAGGCACTTCTCACTAAGAACATAGATCTTTATTTAATTACAGACGGATCACAGAGAGAAAGAGAATAGAAATCATACAAAAATATGGAAATCGACAATACGATGCAAGAAAGATCTCTTTGTATCATTGCAAAACCATTTTGCCATTAGGAAGCCATTTTATTTCATTTTTGGCTTTTTTCCATTTTGATTGTATATGTTCAAAATACATTCCATTGTGTTACACGAGGTCATTTTCACACAAGTATACATTGTACACTGAACGCAATCCTCCTCATATCCTCTCCCCCTTCCATCAGCTGCCTTTAAGAAGCTTATTCTGAAGGCAGGTGGACAGATGGCTCAGTGGTTAGAAGCCTTTACTGCTCTTGCAGAAGACTGGCGTTCGGTTCCCAGCACCTACATAAAGGCAGCTCACAACCACTCTAGTTCTAAAGGGTCCACTGTCCTCCTTTGGCCTCTACAGGCACCGGCACTTATGTGCACAAACCCACACACAAGCACACACACGAACACCATTGAAACAAAAGTAATAAGTATTTAAAAACAAATAGTTATGTACCTGAAGTAAACAATATACTGCTGTACCATATAGCGAGACCAATGAGTCGTATGTTTGGTCAGTGGAACCCTTGATAAAACGTTCAGTGATGGAGAAGTAAAGCAGTCCTCATCTTATTTTGCTTGACATTTGATTTTTGTATCTCACATAGCAATGCAGAATGGAAGGAAGGCATCACTGAAGACCTGGTCTTCCTTTCCGATTCCACATGTCAAACATGAGGACACCATGCTGTGGAACAATCTTTTTATACACCATGAATATGTATTACCCTCATCGGCTAATAAAGAGCTCATTGGCCTGTAGCTGGGCGGGAGGGGGTTAGACAGGAGAGCCGGACTAGGAGGATGCTGGGAAGAAGAGCAGGGTCTGAGGAGTCGCAAGCAGACACAGAGAAGGACAGGATGTGTAGAAAACGAGGTATAGAGCCATGAGCCACGTGGCAGGAGGTAGATAAGAAATACGGGTTAATTAAAATGTAAGAGTTAGCCAGGAATAAGCCTAAGCTATTAGCTGAAAATTTGTAATTTATTATAAACCTCGGTGTGTTTATTTGGGAACTGTTGGCAGGACACAGAAACTTCCTCCTATAACGCCATTTATAAAATTTTCTTAGTAAATGTTTATCTTTTTTTTTTTGAGACAGTGTTTCTCTGTATAACAGCCCTGGCTGTCCTGGAACCCATTCTGTAGAAGAGATTGGCCTCAAACTCACAGACATCTGCCTGCCTCTACTTCTCAAGTACCTGGATTAAAGGTGTGCACCACCACTACCTGGCTTTAAACCATTTGTTGTTGTTGTTGTTGTTGTTGGGTAGGGGGAGGGTTTTGTAAATTTTCATCTTTATGCCTCTCAGCTACCTCAAACTAATTGGAAAATGGCAGATCTGTTTTTAAAATATGTATTTTTAATTATGTACATGTATGTGTTTCTGTGTAGGGCAAATAAATGTGACACCCAAAAGAGGATGTCAAGCTCCCCAGAGCTGGAGTTACAGATGGTCGTGAGCCAGCGGACACGGATGCTACGAACTGAACTCAGATTCTCTGAAAGAGCAGCTAGTGTTCTCAACCGCTGAGCCATTGTGCTGCCCCCTCAGTGTGTATTTTTAACACACTGACTCATTAGATTTGTGAAAGTGTTCATTTGAACAATTACTTCACAGCCTAGAAAATTTTTGTAACTGGGGCTGCTGATGTGGCTGGGTTGGCAGAATAAAAGATCCAGAGTGGCTGGGACACTGCTCAGGTGGTAGAGCACTTGCCTAGCATGCACCAAGAAAGCCCTGGGTTCCATTCTCAGTACTGCATAACCAGGCGGGGTGCAAACCAGACCTAGGGATGCAATCCCAGGCCTGGGGCAGGAGGAGGTGTGGAAGAGGAGTGGAGGCAGGAGGATCCAAATCTCAAGACCATCTCCAACTACATATTAAATTAGAGGCCAACCTGGACCACATGAGACCCAGATCTGGGGGGGAGGGGTGGGGGAGGGGAGGAAGAATGGGAGATGGGAGATGATCCCACAGCTACAAGCACTTGCCACTAATCCAGCCAACACTATTCTAGCCTCAGAATCTACACAGCAAAAAGAGAGACCCCACCCTCCAAAGTCGTCCTCTGACTAACACACATGCACATGGCATGTACACTCACATACATGCACACAAAAAAGGAAGGAAGAAAGAAAGGTTTGTTTCAAGTTTAGGGGCACAGATACTGTAATTTTATTTCTTAAAAGTTGGATGTTAGTTCACACTTGTTGTGTATGCACACATTATGTGTACATGTATATGTACATGTCTGTGTACAGGCGCATGCACCCTGAGAACAGCAAAGGTGTCAGGCATCTCCTTTACCATTCTCTGACAGTTTCCACTCAGTAGATCATGAAACAGCTGACCAATCCATTGTTACCATTCAGTAGATCATGAGAGAGCTGACCAATCCGTTGTTTCTTTAAAAAAAAAAATCACACAAAAAAAAATTGGGCCTATAAAATGGCTCAGTGGGTAAAGGTGCTTGCTACAAAGACTAACAACCTGCATCCAATCTCTGGATCTGACAGGGTGGAAAGAGAGAACTAATTCCTGTAAATTGCCCACTGATCTCCACATATGTGACATGCAACATATGCACTGCATACACACAAGTAAGAGAGTGAGACAGACAGAGAGAGAGAGAATCACAAAAAGGCCTGGAATTCAGAGATGGACATTCACACAAAACTAACTCAGTGTTATAAAACAAACAAACAATAAAAGCAAAAAATCACAAGTAAAGGGGGCTGGAGAGATGGCTCAGAGGTTAAGAGCTCTGACTGCTCTTCCAGAGGTCCTGAATTCAATTCCCAGCAATCACATGGTGCCGCACAGCCATCTGCAATGAGATATGGTGCCCTCTTCTGGCCAGCAAGCATATATGCAGACAGAATATTGTATACATAATAAATAAATAAATCTTTTAAAAAAGGCCTCTATAGGAATCACACTCTTATTTCCAAACAACAGATTATTATTAATAATAATAATTCTATATTCAAATGAGCATCTGCTGGTGGGAGAATAAAATGCAAACCGGATGTTGATACTTCTTAGCAGGGAAGACTAAAGTTTTGCTTTCAAGTATAAAAATGAACTTTAAAGGGAACAGAGCCTATCTTGACTATCAACCACCAAGCACTATAGAAATTACATTTTCTATGAGATCCCTTCTCACAGACTAGATACATAACCATGTCTCCAAGACACTGCAAAGGTCACTGCGCTGCTCCCTATGACTCTGTTCCCAAGGAGGTGCACCAGCATGAGTTCCCGTGAGATCCGCTCTGCACTGGCTCCACATACCCTGGTCCCAGCCCTGTGGACCTGTCATTGTTACTTGGCAGTACTGGCATATAAACCTTCAGAGTCCCAGCAGTTTGGGCTGATCCCAAAGTTCACATCTTATCCGTAAGAGACAGCCATTCTGCAGGCTGCATTATAGACCGGTCCTTTCAGAGACAAAGTTTCCTTCCTCCATATCTAGAGACCATCTGAATCCAGGGGTACTACTTCCTCTGCTACCTCTTCACCCCCTGATCTATCTCAGCTCCCAGCTCCCTCTTCTTCGTGTGTGACTGTGCAGGTGTGGCCAATGAGCCACCTATTTCTCCATGATTAGCACTCTAATCAAAATCATCTAGAAATACTCTATCTGGTCCAACCAAGTGCATTATTATTGTATGATACACTATGTGGTCCTTGTCTTCATCCTGGGGGCCAGGATTGTGGTATACGCCCTACATTCTGACCATTGGAGATAGGTCTTTCCTAACAGTCAAGCTATAAGGAACAGGAGATCCTAAGTGCCAATGAAGGATTAGACATCATGGCACTGATGTGGATATCCAGAAGGATTCAGTAAAAAGATAGCTACCATTGGGTATATAGAGAACCCAGAGAAAAGCGGTGGTGTGACCCGTTATGTATCTATTTTCAATAAACTGCCACTTTGGAGTGAGTTGTGTATAAATATGTCTTTGAGGTCAGAGGCAGGTACCTCTTTGCTGTCATCTCTTGCTTCCCTCAATCGACCTGTGTACCAACCTACATGTGCATCTGTGCCTGGCTGTGTACAGCCTGTGTGTACCAGTGTGTGCCTGGGTATCTGCCAGGTCAATGATGCTAAAGAGGTTACCTTAACGTAGCAAAGATGGAATGGTATCTATTTTATTCACAATGTGAATTACTTTTTCTTGTTCTTCAGGATAGATATTGGGGCAATGAGAGAAGTCAGAGGAAATCAATACTCACTGACACAGGCAGTTTTTGTTGTTTTAGGATCCCCCAATATGAGCTGAGAAGGAAAGTAGTCCCTGAAGTGGGGGGAAAAAAAGGTAATAAAGTTGTACCTGTCTGAGACTCCGCTACTATTCCTCCCTGACTTCTCTGGCCCCTCTTCCCTCTCTTGGTTTGATCTTGTGTTTACAGACAAGCTCTCATACAGCTCAGGCTTACTTCAAACTGGCTGCAAAGCCAAGGATGACCTAGAAGTCCCAACTCCCCTGCTTCTACAGGTGTACACCATGTCCAGTTTTAGGCAGATACTAAGGGTGAAACCCAGAGCTTCGTGTATGCTGAGCAAGCACCCTGCCTACTGAGCTGCCCACACTCAACGTCTCTGCCATAGGGAATTCCTCTCCGTATCACAGTTAGGCTCTGCTCTACAGATGATTGCTGAGACATGTTATCATATTGTGGCACAACGTCTGCACTACGGGACGGTTCGCAAGTCGGGCAAGGAGCTGGAGATTGAAATACATACATACACAGACAGAGACACGGGTCATCTTTGAAACAAGAATGCCAATGTTATTGGGTTCCAGGGCAGCTTATATAAGGCTCTCCTTGACTAATGGCCACGCCCTAGCTCTCGGGACTTTTCAGCTGTAAGCCCACCAGAAACCACTTCCCTGCCATCAGGAATTCATGAGGGTCTCGTGCTCAGAGCAGCTGCAAGCACAGGAAAACAAGTTGTTTACTCCAGCAGGCAAGGGGGTCACAGAAAATTCAGAGTCTAAGGGTCTGCAGGCCCCAACACATATTTCTATGCAGTAAGTTTTCCTGGAAGAATCCGAAGAACAATCACAGAACCCGACTGTGATCAGCTCCAGAGACAGATTTTCTTCTCCCCATGGCCCTGACCCTGGTTCCTAAGGCAGGCTTAAGGATGTGACAGTCGGAGGAGGGACAGCTGAGCAGCTGTTAAACCTCTGCTTAAAAGGCTTTAAGTCTCTGCTGTAGATGGGTTAATCTTAAAGTCTTGACAACAAGGACATTTACTCAAGACCTTGGGAAGGAAAATTTACCAAAGGACCCGACTCGTAGATATGAGAAACCAGGAACTTAGCCAGAACACTGAGAAATCATGAACCATGCCCAGGACGTGAGAGCTAAATCTCTCACAGAAAAGGCACCAGCGTGGCAGATTAAAAATAGAGCACGCACCACCACCCCACCACCCCAGCCTCTCCTAGCCAAACTCACAGGGAAGAGAGCCAGCAGTTAAGACAGTATCGGGAAGGTCAGCCTCTGGGCACAGCCCAGAGCGAGACTGGGTGGTAAGGGAGGCCAAAAACAATGCCTCATACCCGGAACCACCAACCCAGCTGAGGGCCAGTCTTTGATGCTTTCATGGTTCCTCAGGCCAATCTTTGTTCATGGCAGAAACAGAATCCTCCTCATGGGGGCTACTCTCTCTACTAGCCCCAACATTTATACAAAACTGCTTGCTTCCTATGTCCACTGGGAATTGCTTATGCTTCAATAAATTCATTTTAGTGGTGAAACCTGAAAATATAAACACCATAATAATCTCTAATTTTTTCCATTTTTGAAATTCACCTGCTCCAGAAAAGGAAACTCTGCCGATTCAATTGCAAATGCCGTTTGTTTAAAACATGAATTATTTTAGAGGACATCAAAGTGGTATCAAGTACTCAGATGTTTTCAGCTCAACACCACAAATATTTATTGGGCAACCAATTGACTTTAAGGCATTCTGGGAAATTCAAAGATAAATCACAGATGGTGTCTAGTCCTCCCCCAGGAACGTTAAGACAGCTGTCTGAAGACAGACTGTGATATATGTTCTCATAAAGATTGCTTGGTTCTCGGAGATAGCCTCTGGGGACTTAGGAGAATTTGAATATGTGTAGAACTTGAATCAATGGAGTTCTACAAGGAACAAGGAGCTGGAGGGGTACTTCATGTTGTGGTCTGACTGTGTGCCCTTTAACACACTTATGCTGACATTTGATTAGCACTGTGACGGTATTAGAAAGATGTGCCAGCTAGTTTTACATCAACTTGGCACAAGCTACCGTCACTGGAGAAGAGGAAGCCTCAATTGAGAAAATGCTTCCATAACATCAGGCTGCAGGCAAGCCTATATAGAGTAGTTTCTTAATTAGTAATTGATGTAGGAGGGCCCACTGTGGGTGGGGCCATCCCCGGGCTGGTGGTCCTAGGTTCCATAAGAAAGCAGGCTGAGCAAATCATGTAGAGCAAGCCTAGCAGCTCCCCTCTGTGGCCTCTGCATCAGCTGCTGCCTCCAGACTCCTGTGCTGTTTGAGGCCTTGACCTGACTTCCTTTGATGACAAACAGTTGCTTTGGTCATGGTGTTTTCATCACAGCAATAGTCACCCTGACTAGGACAAAGGGGACACTTTGAGTGATGATTGGTCCACGAGGACCCTGATGCTACAGCAAGAAAACCTTCACCAATGCTGGCAACACTGATCTTGGATTTTTTCCATTCTATGGAACTGTGAGCCGATAAATTTCAGTTAATCACAAGTTATTCACCTGTGGTAGTCTATGTCTGATCCACAAATTGACTGGACTTCAAGTACAGGAAATATCACTCTAGTTAAACAGCCTTCTCAGATCAGGGTTTGTTAACTCAGTGACTTTAGCACTACTCAGATGCAAAATAAAAAAAAAATGACGAGTTCTTTTTTTATCAGTTTTTTATTTTTATTGCGCTATCCATAAGATGGCAAATTCTAACTTATGACAGTGGCTGTGTCTATCCCAAAATCTCAAATTAATAAGTACACCTCCCCCATCAGAACTGCAATCGCAGCTCAGACTCAGTGTTCCTTGTCTAAAGTGTTCCCAGTGCCAAAGGCCTATATGACTCAGAAACAGTTTTGAGCTGGCTTAAAATTTCTGAAAAAAAAATCTTTCCTGAAAGACTTTCGCCATTGTGCAGAAAAAGGGGGAAATTGGGCAATTTCATTTGTTTCAGCTCCAGCTCAGCACTGCTCCAGGGGGCAAAACTGCAAAAATAGACAAGAGTGAGAATTGAATTTTCCATGATGGTTGTCAATCCTGTCATGAGAATTTATGGGAGAGTAAAAATTATTAAAGCCAAAGGGAGCATTTAGGAGGATGGAGTCTCTTTATTTCAGAATGATATTGCCATTTCAAACAGTACCAAATGCAATCAGTGCCAAATGCGTGGTAATGAAAATGTAATTTTAAACATTTCTCTTCAATCTTCAATATTATGCTTCCAGACTGTTCCCTCGGGCATGGCCCCCTCTGAATGGTATCAGTTATTATACTGCAGAGCACCCCTGCTGTGCACCAGCCACCATCCTAAGTGCTTAGAGAAATCCATCTCATCCCCCACTTAGCTGGTGGGGAAACTGAGACACAGAGGAGAAACTTGGTCACTCAGCATCTAGGCTGCTAGGATGGACACACAAAGTGCACAGATGAATTTAAATTTCATGTAAATAACACATAAAATTTTAGTATAAGCATTTTCCACAGTATGTAGGGAATGCTTTGACTAAAAGGTGTTTATATGCTATTTGAAATTGAAATTCATCTAGGAAGTCTCTATTTTTACCAACTAAACCTGAGAAGTCATAGCTAGCCACAAGCAGACTTAAAGGACCTCTAACTAAGCATCAGGGAGCTCTTGAGGCCACGGACTTAGGAGCACGTCCTCATGGTGGTAAATAATGACATTAGTTTATTGAACACTTTCTTATCGTGTGTCCCCAATATAGACATTTCCCTCAACCCTTCCAAACCGTGGGGATTAATCTCCATTGTCAAATCAGTGAAAACTAGAGTTACCTAGGAGAAACACCTCGGGGCATCCCTGTGGGAGACTGTCTCCCTTAGGTCAATAGAGTTTGGAAGACTTTCCCAATACAGTTAACACTATCCCCCAGGCTGTATAAAAATGAGAAAATAGGCAGGGCTTATTGGCACACATCTTTAATCCCAGCACTCAGGAGGCAGAGGCAGTTGGATCTCTGTGAATTTGAGGTTAGCTTGGTCAAATTCAGCTTAGTGAGTTCCAGGACAGCCAGGTCCATATAGTGATATTCTGTCTCAATAAATAAATAAATAAATAAATAGTTAACTAATATTCAAAACAAATCCAAAAAAATGGAAAAAGAAAAACAGACATGCTAGGGCTGCAGAGATGCTCAGTGGTCAAGAGCACTTGCACCTCTCGATGGAGACCTGATTTTAGTTCCTAGCGCTCACATGGCCACCCACAACTATTTGTCTCTGGAGTTCTAGAGATTCTGAGGCCCTCTTCCATCTTCTGAAGGCACCAGACACACTTTTGCTGCACACTTGTGCTGCACCCATGCAGGAAACACCTGAAAACCGAAATTTAAAGCCAAAGAGAGAGAAAGCGAGCTGCACCAGTGGTCCTCACTCTCTACTTCCTGACCAGAGCTGTGACGTATTTCAGCTGCCTGGAGCTATGGGGCCACCGTGACTTCCTCACTGTGGCTGACTGTAGCTTCCCTGGAGCTCTAGCCAGACTACATCCTTCCTCCCTTCAGTGGTTCTGATCGGGCATTTGTCACAAAAAGAAGGAAAGTAACTAAAACACAAGGGTTCTACAGCCTTAAGCCCATTTTACAGACAGGACGATTGGACTGGCTACGTCCTCCTTTCATGAAACTGGCAAGGGCTGATGCCTGAGAGGCCATGGCCCAACAAGCATCCCATGTCACCTCAATGATATCTGTTCTGTACTAAGAGGTTGAAATCACTGTTGGTTGAAATCCAAATAGACACCTCTCGGAGAGTTCAAACCGCCCTCTCATTTAAACGGGGAGTTTCTACTCATAGGGCTGTCACTAAATCGCTTTTCTCTCTGGGCTGTTTCTTGCTGCCTTTTGCTCACAGGTCGGTTTCCACCACGATAAAGTCCCTCACCACGCAGGTCCCCATCCTCCCCCGGGCTCCGCTATGGCTGCTGTCTGCTCTTCTTCACTCTTCACAAGCAGTAAATGATTCTCACTATGCAGCCAGGCTCTGTCTCAGTGAGCACCACAGTCCGGTGCTCTCCACATCCAGCCTCGTGATACCCTCGTCTCTCCTTGGAGACCAGTCCTTGCATGGATTCTTGTTTCAGCTCCCAAACTTTGCTCTTTATGCAGTCTTAATTAGCCCTTCATTTAATGTCCTTCCCCTGAAGACTCATAGCTCTGTATCTTCAGCGCTTCATTATCTAGCAGTCTTCTCAAGTTCACATACACCATAAAACTGTCTCTGCATCCATATTCTCGGTTATCCGCCAGTCTTTCCATTTTCAGTGGACCAGAAACCTCAGAGTTTCTTTCTGGCTCTACTGTCTCATCTGTTGGACCAGATCCTGCTGTTTTGCTCCTGCAGACAATTTACAGATGGCGTTCTATCCTCTAATTCCTGTTTCTTTTAAGTTCGTCCTGGCATAAACTACTCAAGTAGACTCTCAGTTGGCCTCCTTGTCTTCTGTACCCTCTTCGTTTTATCAGCAGTGGAAAGCCCTCCTCTGAGTAACACACTGCACTTCTCCGCAGAGCTGGCAAGAGCATCCTCTCTGCCAGAACCTCCTCTGAGATCCTCCGATAAATCATGGAACTCACAAAGAACATCATAAAATAGGGTAAGCTTCCTTTTTAAAATATATCTTTTAATCTTTTATTTTGATGTGGAAGGGTGTTCTGCCTGCGTTGTGTGTCTGGGTACCACATTCATACAGTGCTCTCAGAGGCCAGAAATAGGTACCAGATCCCCTATGACTGCAGTTACAGACAGCTGTGAGCTGCCATGTGGGTGCTGGGGATTGAACTCGGATCCTCTGGATGAGCAGCCAGTGCTCTTAACCAGTGAGCCATCTCTCAAGCTTCTAGTGTAAGCTTCTTGAATAAATGAAAGTCGCTAAGGCCTGAAAAAAAATTCTATGGAGGATGTAGTCACAAAGTCAGGGGTGTTTAGAGAAAGGAGAAATGTCAGCAGTGCGGAGAAAAGCATTCCAAGAGAATGAGCCAGACTGAGCGAAGACTGGAAACCTTCAGGGTATTTTCAAGACACATGGGGAAGCTCGGCTGGTAAAGATGGAAGGGGGAAGCTATGTAGACAAGCAGAGCAAGCCAGGAAGAAGTTACCTGCTGGGCTTAGAGAAGAAGGTCATGAGTCTAAACCATGCGGGTGAAAAAGAGTACTCGATGACGAAGTTGGCAATTTGGATGAGTTCATAGGGAGCCACCGAAGACTTTGGAACAACACAGGGAAGCCATCAAAGCAGTGTCTTGGGGTTCTGAGGCCAAAGACCAGACTCGGCGTGCTACCCCAGTTTCACGGCAGAAGTCGTAAAGCACGCTGGTTAATGCTGTGCAGTCCTCGACAGGGAGGAAACCGAGCCAGGGAAGAGCAAACGGGAAGGAAGCAGAGTGATAGAAGCAGCAGACTACATAGGAAACGGCTCTGACAAGCAGGAGCTTGGCCAGGCCACATCCTCATCAGCACCCAGGCCGTTCTGCAGAGGAGAGCAAAAGCCGATGGGTGAAGATACACATCCTAGTAATACACCAGTCCTAGTCCTACTATAAAATAATAGCAGGGCTGGGACGTTGATTGGTTGGTAGCGCTCTTACCGAGCCTACGCAAAACCCTGCGTTCAACCCCAGCCCCGCAGGACCCCAGCTTGATAACAAACACCTGAGATCACAGCACTCGGGAAGCAGAGGCAGGAGGATCGAAACTTCAAGATCAAGGTTAGTTTTCTCTTGGTGGCAACATCAGGGGCGGGGCGGTATTTGGACTCATGGTCCATCGTGGTGAAGGCACGGTGACAGGAGACAACTGGTCACATTGCATCTGCAGTCAGGAAGCCGAGACAGGTGCTCAGTTCACGGTCTCTTTTTCATTATATCCAAGACCCCGGCCAGCCCAAAGAATGGTGCCACCCACAGTTAGGGTGGGTCCCCCACCTCAATAAACCCAATCTAAAAAAGAAAAAAAAATCCTCTCAGACATGCCCAGAGATTTATTTCCTTGGTAACTTTAAACCTGTCAAGTTGACAGTATCATTATCAACCGTCAAATATTGTCAGCTACGCAGGGAGCTGGAGGCCAGCCTGGACCACATGGAACTCTGTCTCAAAAATGAAAATAACAATAGTAATACTAACAGAAACAATCACTTACATCAGTCTCCTGCTGCGAGGGTGTCCTGAGCTTTGCTCCAGTGAAACTCAGCTGTTAAACTGCTGAAATTCCCTCATGTGGACTGGTAAACAGCCAACTTCCTGCGCTCTCTTAGGGATCCTAATGTCCTCTTCTAGAGGCTTTGGTGCCCTGCCCTGAAGAGCTAAAAGCACAAAAAGGGCCTTTAGGACTCCTGCCTTGTGTGATAATCAGTGCCACTGATCCCACTAAATATTTGGAAACTTGCCTCTATCTCATCCATTAGGCTACTTAAGTCTTACAATATTCTTGTATTCTGGGAGAAAAGACTAAGACTCGAAAATGCCAGAGACTCCACCAAGGTTCCATCTCCCAGGCAGCTGGATATAAGAGTTGATGGCCTACGGTCTAAGCCCCTGGTCCTCGACAAAGGGAGATTTTACACTGGAGAGTATGGGACCTAAATTTGGATTAGCTGGCCACACTAAAGAAATCAATACAGGTAGTAGAATCACCAGAAACCTTCTGTTTTCTTGGCAGAGAATTGTACCGAGGATGTCAGGCCCTTTAGTGCACAATCCATGCAGACTGCTGCGCGTCTATGGAGAGCAGCAAGTCAGAGGGGACATTTAGAGGGGACTGTCAGGGCTTCACCCTTCAGAAAACTCAGCTCCATTGTTAATCGTCTCTAGCTTCCAAAACAAGAGCAACCCAGCTAACCAATCTGTTCCCAAGATGCCACATAAGAAGGTCAGCCTCCCCATCACCTCTGCCCCTCCCAGCAGAAAGCTAACAAAACAGAAAGAAAGCGGTTGGTTGGGTAGAGGTTTGTTCACCTTCTGGTCACAAAAGCAGGGTCAGAAAGCAGGATCCCATTTAGGTTGGTTCAACATATGACTAAACATTTAATAAAGGACTTAGAAAAAGAACAACTAAGGCCTAATGAAAATAAGAAAGGGGACTGAAGAGATGGCTCAGAAGTTAAGAGCACTGGCTGCTCGTCATTCAGTTCCCAGCATCTGCATGGCTGCTCACAACTGTCTGAAACTCCAGTTACATACCTCTGGCCTCCAAGGGCACTGCAGGCCTGTGATTCCCAGACACTTATATATGCAAAACATCCATACTAATAAAGAAAAATAATAATACTGATTTTTTAATTTAAAAAAGGAGAGATAAAATAAGAAAAAAAGGCAGAAGTTAAAGAATTTTTAAATAGATGATAATAAACCTGGCAGCAGTCTAGACAGAGACCTATAAATGGGGGGAGACCGACAAAGGATCTTTTCACCACTTCAATAGATCAATATAGGAAACACTGAGCTGGGCGTGGAGGAGCTTGCCTTTAATCCCAGCACTTGGGAGGCAGAGGCAGGTGAATCTCTGTGAGTTCGAAGCCAGCTTGGTCTACAAAGAAAATTCCAGGATAGCCAGGGCTACAGAGAAACCCTGTCTTGAGAGGGGGAATAAAAGGAAGGAAGGAAAATGCTCAGCAGGGGAGTAGGGATGCTGACTGGGTCCCATCCCTTCCTGGGGATTTATTGGAAGTTCATGTTTGATAAGAAGAGACTGAGAGTTTCTTGAGTGGCTGCTCAGGGGCCATGCTCCTGTGAACGACCATAAAGAAACTCATCGCATCATTAATGAGGGAACAAGATGACTCAGGGGGTAAAAGCATTGAGGTAAAGTTCCACCCTAGAAACCCCCATGGTGGAGGAGAAAGCAGACTCCAGTAAGTTTTCTCTGACCTCCATGAGTGCTCCATGGGGCATACACCCCCAAGCCTTAAATAAATAAATGTCAAAAAACGTCTTCAGACATGGAAATAGAAGGGAGGTTAGTTGGGAAAAGGAGGTCAGTGGAGTGTGAGGGGGACCAAGGCGGGTGATCGGTAATGTGATCAAAATACATTATGTCCATGCATGCGCATGTCAAATGAAACTCATTTTTATGTATGGTTAATAGATGCTAAAAAAAAATTACAAAATGCTCATTAGGCCACAGTAGCATTCCAAAAGGCAGTGGAGAAAGTATGGTGTTCATGCTCGCTTTTTTAGATAGATGTTGATATATGCACAAATAGATAACCAAGAGGCTATTCATCAAAATGTGAGCCACATTTATCTCTGATTGACAGATTTGAGGCGCTTTTTTCTTTCATTTTTTCCACATCTATACATTTCCTGAATTGTTCACAATGGGTATCTATCATTTTAATAGTCAGAATAAAAAAAAACTCTAAAGCCCTTTTCATTTATCTATCCTCATAATGATCAAATATAAGATGCATTAATGCATGAAGGAGTGGCATAAGATATGCAAAACAAATAAGGGCTACATTTGCTCAAGGGAGCATAAACACCATGCGTCTCGTGCTACCATCAATAGAGGAAACAGAATTTGCGAAGTTACCACTATTCTCCCATCGGAGCGTGCCCAGTGTATCCTCATTGTCGTTCCACGGCAGCCCACCCCAGTAGGTGGGTGAGTTCAAGTGTGTGAGGAGCCAAACCAGGGCTCCAAGGTCCCAGTTAAAGCCGGAGGAAGCTCTGTCTGGGAGGCTTGACAAAGTTCTGTAGTTTCCGTTCAGTCACAAACTGGCAGTCCCAGAACTGGGTTTGGCCCATAGAAATATGTTGTTTGGTCTGTACTTGGTTTCTGTAAAATTCTTTTAGCAGCTTGCATTTGAATGTCGTGAGCTGGGAATAATGCTGGCTGCAGCAGGTACATGCTTTGCATATTGGAATTCATTAATCCTCTAGAGAACACTTGTCAGGAGCGTACAATATGCCAAGCACTATTTCAAGAACTTTATGTGCATGGACTCACAAAATGCTTCCACAACCCAACCTTCACATTGTCTACAGGAAAAACGAGGCAGAAAGCATGGAGAAATCTTCCTCACTGGGGTCCTGAAATTAGGGGATGGGGAGATCATTTGGTCAGTAAAGTGCCAGCCACACAATCATGCAGACCTGGGTTCGGATTCCCAGCACTCTTGTAAAATCTGAGTGTGGTGGTATCATGGCTCTAGAAGCAGATGGACCTGGGAGAATGGAGCCAGTGGACGAGGCAGACTACAGTCTCATGCAATAGCCAACTTTAATACTTAGAGTATCAGACAATTTATATGCTGAGGATTAAGCAAGGTCACATGAGCCAAGTTCACCTGAATTCAAGCTGTGTACCATCACATGGACAAGCCATGTGTGGAACACTCTGCATGACAACAGTCAGTCACAATGGATAATCTGAAGCAAACCCACTCCTATTTGCTATGCCTGGGAGGGGCACGAAAATACATCACAAGACCAATCCCATGATTTGGAGCAACTGAAGCCACAGGAATTTTGTCCTGCTTTCTTGGAGTTTTCTCACAAGAACTGAGAATTCTCCTCACACAGTTCCATTCCCAGACCGTGTTCCGACATGGTAGCCTGCGCATCTTAACTCCAGCAATGGAGCTGGCAGACACGGGAAGCTCCCTGGAGTTCACCGGCTGGCAAATCTAACTTAAATGTCAAGCCCTAGACCCAGGAGGAGCCCCTGTTTGAAAAAAAAATCAGGTGGAAAATGAACAAGGAAGACACTAATTGTTAGCTTCCGGTCTCTGTATACACCTTCACACAAGGGCATGTACGCTGTAGGCACATGTGCACATATGTGCATGTACATCCATGACATATACACAAAATAAGTATGGACATCTGAACTCAAGATTACCCAGTAGCCATCATGTCATAGCTGCCTCCCCAGCTGTCTTATGCACAACTGAATCCACACGTTTGTATTTCCTGCCCATTCTTGTCATTGTTGCGTGCGCGCGTCATGGTCAGCGTCAGCAAGTCATTGATCTGAGAATGGGATGTGTGTCTTCTGTTGGGTTTTAAGCAGCCTCCTTGGGACCAGAAGGTCAGATATCCTCCCCACAGTACTCAGAACCCCTCATATCTATTATCTAGTTATTACAGTGGGAGAGGAAGAGGCGCCTTGATCACCGACTGCCTGACGACACCTCACACTCGACACCGCACTGGACACTCAAAAGACATTCTGCTTTACACAGGCAATGAAAGGAAAAGTAAATGGGGTCTCATCAAAACAGAAAGGTTTGAGGCTAAGTAGCTCAGTGGGTAAGTGCTTGCCTAGCATGCCCTGGGTTGGTCCCCAGCACCGCACAAACCCAGCATGGGAAAATGCTGCAGTTCCAGAACTGGGAGGTAGAAAGGGGAAGGTCAGAAATTCAGGTTAATCCTCAACTACATAGCAAGTTTGAGGTCAGCCAGAGATCCTCCAGAACCTGACTCAAAAAAAAAGTTTTAAGGTTTTATAGGCTTAGCTATATAGCTCTATGACAAAGTGGATGCATATCAGACAGGAAGATGTAGGTTCCATCCCCAGAAGAAAGAGAGAAAGAGAAGTTTGTGTACTACTAAACAGGCTTTTTTTATCCTACAATTAATATCATTCTATTTAAATTAAAAACATATTTAAAGAAAAATCCCACAAAATGAGAGAAATGTTTGCAAATTCTATCTCTGATTTTTAAAAATGCAAAGAATACATAATATAAAGAAAGAGCAACACCCTGGATAAATGGTTCTGCACAGAGCCACAGATGGCCAATGAGCCCATGATGGGTGCCCAGCATCACTCTTCGCTGGGAAGATGCCAATCAGAATGAGACACTAGCTCACATGTGTTAGTCCGGCCACCGGCAAGCACAGAAGAGGACGTGCTGAACTGGAACCCTTGTGTATTGCTAGAGAGGATGTCAACAGATGTGGTAGTGGGAAGGAATTTAATGATTCCTCAAGAAGTTAAAACAGAGTGGCCATGTGACCCAGCATTTCCGCCGTTGTCGATACATACAAGGAGACACACCGAGAAGCTCCGGTACTTGAATACAAAGGAACCATTCACAACAGCTGGAAGGCAGAACAATTCAAAAGTTTAGACACAAAAGCAAGGGGAAAATACTCAAGTCTTTTTTTTTTTTAAAGGGGAGGTAAAGCAAGCTCATTTCACATGGATCTAACCGAAGAACACAGCACTAATCTTAATTTCAGCTAAAGTGTGTCTTGAGCAGCACAGTGTCCTTGGCAGCTTCTGATCCTTTGCGGTGGGATGACGCAGAGACTGTAAAAATCTAACTCTGCTCCTGAAGCACCCATTAGAGAGCAATATATTTGAATGGAATGAGCTGCAGTTCCTTAGTGACACAGCAAGGTCCTGGGTTATGTATTGCTCCGTAGCTCTGTCTCTTCAACCGGAACATTCCGAATTCTCCCAACCCCTTAACTTGGCCCACATTAGGTTAATGGATGCCATGGGAGTCATGACACCATGGAAATATTGGCTTATTAAGAAGGAAATGAGATCCAATACTAGGATGTATCATTAAGTTGCTGGATGACAGTGGGCAAGCCCCTCAGTCTCCCTGACCACCAATTTCCTTCGGTGAAATTGAAAGAGTGGACAAAATACCCTCAGAGATCTCTTTAGCGTGCTCTAAGTCATCCTATCGTCTTTTCTTTCAGGGTCCTTGTTTTGTTTTGATTTAGTTTTGCTTTGGCTTTTGGTTTTCTTTACCAAATATGTCAGTAAGTAATCAAATTGAAAGATGCATTTGGGTTTCTTTGTTGCTGCTTGTTTGTTTGGGGTGGTTTTGTTGTTTTTGTTGTTCTTGTTTGTTTGGTTTTGTTTTGAGACATGGTCTTTCTGTATAGTTCTGGCTGTCCTGGAACTCACTCTGTAGACCAGCCTGGCCTCAAACTAACAGTGATCTGCCTGCCTCTGCCTCCCAGGTGCTGGGAATAAAGGTGTGGGCCCATGTCTGGCCAAGATCCTGTTTTATACACCTTCTACCACTATGACATTCATCCCGTCTCACCAAACCTACCCGTCTCTCATCTCCGCTGCCGACACTATCAAGAGCAAAGGGAAATTCTAATCCCTCTCTTTGCTAGTTTGTATGCATCATTTCAGGCCATAAATAATTTAAGATTGTCTAATTCCAGCAAGACATGGTAATGCAAGCCTTTAATCCCAGCACTTGGGAGGCAGAGGCAAGTAGTTCTCTGTGAGTTCGAGGCCAGCCTGGTCTACAGATCAAGTTCCAGGACAGACAGAGCTACACAGAGAAGCCCTGTTTCAAGAAAAGAAAAGAAGGGACTGGAGAGATGGCTCAGCGTTTAAAAGCACTGACTGCTCTTCCAGAGGACCAGGGTTCAATTCCCAGCACCCACATGGCAGCTCACAACTATCTGTAACTCCAAGATCTGACACCCTTACACAGACACATGCAGGCAAAACACCAATGCACATAAAATAAAAAAAATTAAAAAGAATAAAAGATTGTCTAATTTCACTCCTAAAAGAATTCGAATTTCTTCTGTACATATTCTGTGTATGCATAATCTTATTTTAAGATCAAGATCTTTTCCAGAAGAACAAGAAAAGGAAAGAGAGCCATGCCTAACAATGTTTACCCGGGTATCTTTTCTTTTGAAACAGGACAGTGGCATATGTATGAAAGAGGTTAAAGACGGAAAGACAAGATGTGGATTATGTCCAGCCAACTGCTGCCATTTCTCTCCGGCTGCTCAGCCAGTCACAGGAATACACCCCAGAGCTGTTCTCTCCAAGGATGCGGTTGTTGCTACCTCCGCCATCTTGTGTGGAGAAACCCGGGTCCCACCTACAGCAGCTTGAAAACAGAATCGAAAGGAGCAGAGAGGCAAAATAAATAAATAAATAAAATGCGGGAATGAAAGCCATCTTTCTCCAGTCTGAGCCTAAGAGGAAGCTCTGGGCATCCATCACTGGGAGGAAATTCTATTCTTCCGTGTAAAAAAAGAAAACAAAACGAACAAACAAGCAGTTGGATAGCTTTAGCTGTCTTCCGTTGGGAGTGCGCCATCCACTGTGGAATNAATGCTCCCCCTGGCATGGCTTCCATCAGTGGTCAGGTCAGCAGCACAGAGGACGGACGTGTGCCCGACAGACCTACATGTCTCCCTGGCTTTTCTTAATATAAGTGGGGTTTGTGTTTTATGAAACTTTAAAAATGTAAAGACCTCAGAGTTTTATGGGCATCCATTGCATCAACATCCAGATTATATAGAAAATGTCTTAAATGTATGTTCTAACCATTTTTCATATTTATTAATTGTGGTGTGTGTGCATGCGTGTGTGTGCGTGTGCATGCCATAGCACACACATGGAAGTCAGAGAACAGCTTATGGGAGCTGGGGCTTTTATTCTACTCTGTGGGTCCTGGAGATCAATTCACTGCTGGGCCATCTCACATACCTTTGAAAGGGGATGGAGGGCCTCATGTAGCCCATGCTATCCTCAGACTTACTGTGTTGTGTCGCTGAAGATGACCTTGAACTTCTGATTCTCCTTCCTCTGTCTCATAGTGCTAGTGCTCAAACTTGAGGCTTCATGAAGGCTGAGGAAGCACTGACCAAGTGAGCCACATTCCTAACCCTTGCAATATTTCAAATAGCAAAGACTGGAAAGCCAGGTCTATGGAACAGGGAATACAAATGAAGCAGGGCCTGGACCAAACTGAGACATCAAAGGTAAAAAGAAAACCCACTAATGTGACTCACACATGTATTCATAAAACATGAATAAGCAACATCTCTTAGAAATTATTCAGTGGTGGCCCACACCTTTAAGCCCAGCACTTGGGAAGCAGAGGCAGGAGGATCTCTGTGAGTTCAAGGCCAGGCCTGGTCTATAGACCAAGTTCCAGAACAGCCAGGACTGTTACACAGAGAAACTCTGTCTCAAAAAAAATAAATAGGTAGTTAGTTAATTATTCAAGGCATTATGGGGGATCTAAAAAGCTTGGAATGATCATACACTGTGATCGTACAGAAAGTGTTACCAGAGAGATATGAAAGCAACGTCCTGTTCCCTCTGAGAAGACCAGAGCAGAGATTCTGGTGACCTAAGAAACAGAGACGAGATCATAGCTCTTCTCGTGCCCTACGAGGTCAGGCCAAAGCAGTCTTTATGAAATCTCGGACTCAGAGACGGATAGTTTAGGCCTCTGGCATTCTGCCAGGTATGTGGCTGGTGGGTAAGGCTACCCTACCCCAGGGTGCACAGGACCTCTGCACACAGAATCAGTCTTTGGATGTCTGCCCCAATCTACCAGAAAATCTCAGAAGTTGGGAAAAGTGATAACCTCAGAGAAGTCACTAATAGAATCAAGACGAAGAGATTCGGAGCTGGGGAGATGGCTCAACAAGCATGAGGACCTGAGTTCAAATCTCCTGCACCCGTGTAAAAAGCCAGGCATGGCTTTGAGAACCTGCAATCCAGCACCGAGGTGTGGAGACAGGCTGATCCCAGGAGCTGGATAACCAGCCAGGCCAGCCAAAGAGTTAAGGAGTTTCGGGTTCCCCAAGGTGTCCTGTCTCATGTCTGTAGAACAGCAAGTAATAGAAGTGGACTCGCATGGTAAATGCCATACACTTAAAAAAAATAAAATAAAAAAGATAAAGAAAATAATCTTCCCTTACCCTAATCAGGAGACTCTCAAGCCCCTCCCACTTCAGGAGCGGGAAGAGATCAGGGTGTAAACTGACCCTGAATTGAAGAAAAAGAGGAGCAGGGCCCTTGATGAGGGAGAAAAGCAGGAAGCATTGAAGGGGGCCAGTCTCCTAGAATATTCTGACTTGAACTGTAGAAAGAGCTACTACACACAGGAGAGACAACAACCCACGATGCTTATGAGTGTATCAATAGCCAAGGACAGGACATGGAATTTTTCAGGCAAAGTCATGAACAAACGGCAAGCAAGCCCTCTTGCCCTCAGAGCCGAAGGACGTGTGAAAAAAAAAATAACATTGAAAGGAAAGAAAGGCTTCCAAATACCCTGGAATCACAGACCCAAAGTCAGGATCACCCTGTCCCAAGGATACGTGATGCTTGGCTAATGCCACCAAATGGACCCGCAACCATCCGGTCTACGAAAGGAGATGATGTCTGTCCCCTGGGACACGACCCGCGCATAGATGCTGCCTGCAATCCAATCTTACTTACCCTTCCCATATCCCACTCCTAAGTCTTTGATAGAATCAGCTGAAAATGTTATCAAAACAAAATTTAAAAAAAAATGTTTAAGATGCGACTCAGACATTTATGCAAATAAAAAAAACAGATAAAGGTCACAGGCATTGCTCGGTTCATAGGCTGTCATGCTTAGAGGAGCTGGGTCCTTCAAAGTAATTCAGTGTTAGATCACAACGACAGGCTATATCCCAAACCGGGTAATAGTACAGAACAAGAAGCTATAGCCTTTAGGGTCTTTTTCTTCACTAAGCAAAATGTTTGGAAATAATCTATATGTTGAAATATAGCCTTCGTACACTCGGAAGTATTAATTAAAAGCAAGGATTGTGCTGAACAAGGTTTGTTCTCCTGCCTACATTCATGAGGCCTGTTAAAATAAACCCCCATATGATTTTTAGGGGGAGTTTTGGTAATTAAACCCAAGGCTTTGGGCCTCATGTATCCCAGGTTGGCTTTCAACCTTAATATGTAGCCGAGGATGACCTTAAACTTGAACTCGGGAATGAATCCCCAGCCCCACTGTGAGGTGCTGGAGGTTGAACTTAGAGCTTTGTGGACACTAGACAAACACTCACCCTGCTAACTGAGCCACATCTCCAGCCTTCTCCTCCATATAATCCTTAAAAAAAAAAGAAATATTATCTGTTTTTATCTTATTTCCAAGTTCTAAATATATTCAAACACCTCAACACTTTTCACTTTGAAAGAGGTTGGAAAAAATCACGTTAATGACTTCAGTTAGAGGGATGCGTCTTCTAAACGTTTGAAACGGACTTCTGCACACGCTGTTCACCTTGGCCTTGACCAACTGGCAAAGAGGAATGGTATGTGAGGGAAGAAGGCATTGCTGGTTGGAAAGGTCATGCAGATGGCACCAGGGAACAGTAGAGTCTCTGCCAACCTCAGCCATCTGTCATGCCGCCAGCCCCACAGACTGTCACAGTGAAGTCTGCTGTTCTCATCTCCCTGGATCAAGTGAACCACCTTAGTGGAGTTTTCTGGAGTGGGAATCAATGCCGTTGGAAATCCAAAGGCACCCCGTGTGGAGACAGAGCCTCCCCAGGCGCACGAAGGCACAGAATCCCCTCTAGGGCCCCAAAAGACAACAAGAATCTGGAACAGTTGAGGTGATGGCTAATTTCAGTTGTCATTTTAGTGAGACGGGGTCACCATGGAAACAAATCTCAGGGCTGGCCTGTAAAGGATTAGATCAGGTTAACTGAGGGAGAGGACTCACCCCAAATAAGGGCAGTACCATTCCATAGGCTAGAACCTTAGACTGCATAAAATAGAGAACGCAAACTGAGCACCAGTGTTCACCTCGCTATCCCCTGACAGGGGCTGCAATGTGACCAGCCCCACCCTGATCCCACCACAGTTCCCTCCCTGGTGCAATGGAAGTGGGATGCCTATTCTTGGTTGTCAGCGTGACTGTATCTGGAATGAACTACAATCCAGAAATGGAGGGCGCACCTGTGATCCAGATCTCGAGGCTGGAAGACACAGACTTTTGATCCGGATTTTGAGGTTGGATGACACATCTCTAATCTGGCCCACACCTTCTGCTGGGAGCCTATTTAAGGACATGGGAGAAGGAAGGGTGTGTTCTTTGCCTGCTTGCCCTCAACTTGCTAGCGCATCCATTCCTTCACTGGCCTTGCAGCCTACTTCTTTGGGATCCCAGCATCTACAGAAGACCAGCTGAGACACCCAGCCTCGTGGGACTGAGAAGCCACTAGATTCTTGGACTTTCCATTCCCAGCTAGCCATTGTTGGACTATCTGGGCTGCAGCCTATAAGTAATTCCAATAAATTCCCTTTATATATACATAGAGAGAAACTCACTCCACAAGCTCCATGATGCTAGAGAAACCTGACTAATACAGACAACATTCTCTGGAACCATAAGACAAAATAAACCTTTCTTCCCTCAATGACTTTTGTCGAGTATTTATTTTACCAAAGCAATAAGACAAGTAACTAAGGTCAACAAGATGGTTTGGGTGGTAAAGGCAAGTCTGATGATGTGAGTTCAATCCCCAGGTCCCATGACAGAAGAGAGAACCGACTTCCAAAAGCTGTCTTGAACCTCCAAACACAAGTAGTAGCACACACACACACACACACACACACACACACCTACGCTCATCACACACGTATCACACACACTCACAACACCTTTTTCAAAGACAAGTAACTAATATAATTGGTGTGGCCTTCAGGAAAGGCTTGTCCAAGAGGATGAAGCTGGCGTATCCAGCCCCACAGAGAAGCAAAAGTTACACCAACCTCACCTGCCTCAGAAGGAATGATACAGCTCCTCTTGCTCTGTGACAATGAAGGCCATTTCTCTCCTTTAATCTTGACTTTCATATACTTTTTTAACATGTGAAAAAATAGTGTCCCCTAATTGCGAGCAGAGTGAGTGAAATACTTTTACACCAAGGTGCTAAATCGGACCCTAGGAACGGATTGAGACCGGCGTGAAAGCTAAGTGGCCAGGGGGTATAGAGCAGGGAAGTAAGAGGAGAGTGACAGTTTGAATGAATCCTACTGAAGAATTTATCTAGAAATAAGTGCTGGCAAGGGTGTGGAGAGCTTGGAGCGAGCACAAGCTGCTGGCGGTGCAACTGCTATGGGAAATCAGGTGGGTGGTTTCTCAAGAAATTAAACCTCGAATTCCAAGCAACCTGGTTATTCTGCTTCTGGGGCATATACCCAGCTAAAGTCAGGCATTCAAAAATGTACTTATACATAAATATGAATGTTGGTCCTATTCATATATGCCTATTTACACAAGTGGAAACTAAAAATCCATCAGCAGCTAAATGGATAGACTGTGATGTGCACTGTTTTGGGGAGGAGACAGAGCCTCATTATATGGCCCTGGCAGACCTGGAACTCACTATATAGACCAGGCTGGCCTCGAATTCACAGAAACCTACCTGTCCTGCCTCCCCTGTGCTAGGATTAGTGGTGTGTGCCACTACAGCCAGCTATCTAGATGCAATTTAATGGCATATTATTCAACTATAAGAAGCAATGGAGTACAAATACATGCTACAAGATGGATGAATCTTTCAAAACATCAGGCTAAAGTAAAAGCCCTCAGACACAAAAGGTCATAGTTTGATTCCACTATAGAAATAGTGGAAAAGCTGGGTGGTTGTGGCACATGCCTTTAATCCCAGCACTCAGGAGGCAGAGGCAGGAGGATCTCTGTGTGTTTGAGGTCAGCCTGATCTACAGAGCAAGATCCAGGACAGCTAGAGCTACACAGGGAAACCATATCTCAAAAAAGAAGAAAAAAGAAGGAGGAGGGGAAGAAGGGGAAGGAGAGGAAGGGAGGAAGGGAGGGAAGAAGGAAAGGAAGAAAAAAGAAAGGAAGGAAGAAAGGAAAAGTCAATTACTTCAATTATTCCACAGATATGGAAAGATAACAGTGGCTGCTTGGGGCTGAAGGGAACTAGGAAGGGGCTTGTTGGGGGCAGGGTTCTGACACTTGACAGTTGCCATAGTGAAGATCTTAAATGTCACTGAATGATACACTCAGAAATGATTGATTTTATCTTATGTAAACTCTGCCTCAATTTTTAAAAAGCAAGACGGAAAATATCAGTGATGGCAATAATAGTACCAGCTTCCTGTAGCACTGAGTCTCACCACTGCCCCCTGGCCTTTGGAATGTGAGGAAGTCCACAGTAAGCCTGTTTAGATAGAAGAAAGAGGAAACACATAGAAATGCAGACTTCATGTGGAAAGAAAACAGAGGTTTAAAAAGCACTCTGATTTTGTTTCGAGAATTATGTCATCATGCCTCTCCTTAGATGAGTTCAGTCTCTAAAAATAGAAAAGACTATTTTTAAGAAAAAAAATTCCCAGCAGGAAGGAAGGAGCAAAGAAGAGTGAGACTTCACAGCTTAAAGGCTTGACCTGAACATGAAGACCAGAGCCTGAGGGTGTTCTCAACCTCACAGGTCAGAGCGGGAGTTAGAAGGAGCCTAGCTGATGAGGGACTGGTGCCCACTGCAATAAAAGCTCTCTACTCCCTCTTTCTCCCTCTCTTCTCCTTCCCTCCCCTCTCCCTGTCCCTCAAATTAATCTTTTTCTATAAAATCACGTATGTGTGCATATACCTAAATGTGCATCACATTTGTGCAGGTCCCTGTAGAAACCTGAAGGGGCATCTGACCCCCTGAAGCTGGAATCACAGGAGATTGTGAGCCACCCCTTGTGGTGCTGAGATGGGAACGGGGGACCTCTGTAAGAGCAGAACATGTGCTTGACCACCACCCCATCCCTCCAGGGCCTCTAGCTGTATTCTCATTGTTCTGCTTATGACGCTATTATTTCTAGTCCTCCTGCTGTTGCTGTTCCTTCTTTCTTGAGTTACACAGCTAAAACAAATTCAGGTCTACAGCAAACCAGTTCTGCAAACCCCTCCTCAGCTTTTGAGTGTCCATAGTCAAGGAAAACATGGTTAGAATAATATCACTATAGGAAGAATAAAGAGAAGCACCCCAGCAGGGCGGTGGTAGCAAACACCAACACCTTTAATCCCAGCACTGGGGAGGCAGAGGCAGGAGGGTCTCTATGAGTTCGGGGCCAACCTTGGTCTACAAGAGCTAGTTCCAGGACAGGCTCCAAAGCTACAGAGAAACC
>LOEQ01003223.1:55255-69619 GCA_001685075.1 Bramus lutescens | reverse complement strand
GAAAGAAAGAAAGAAAGAAAGAAAGAAAGAAAGAAAGAAAGAAAGAAAGAAAGAAAGGGTCTCACTGCAACCCAGACCAACCTCTAACCCACTATGTAGCCAAGATCCACCTTCTCCTGATCCTCCTGTGTCTACCTCCTAAGTGCTGAGATCACCGGCAAGGGCCACCCTATCTGCTATATGCAGTGCTAGAAATGGCACACAGGATTTCACACATGCTAAGTGAAGCACTCTACCAAATGACGGGCATCTCCGGCCCTGAAAAACGGTTGTGAGTAAACAAGTGTTCCAGGCTCGCTCTAGCTATTATTCTCTCTTTCACGCTGAAAAACACTGTAATGCTGTTTCCTCATTTTCACGCCAGAAATCTAAAGCTGTGGATTTGTAAATGCTTGCAGTGTGAAAGAGCAGAGAGAACAAACTGAGGCAGATTCCTTTTCTTTTCATGACAGGATCTAACTAGGCATGGATGAGTTCCACTTTTACACTCAGCCAGAGTCATGCTAGCCTCAAATACACACCACTCTTTACCGACTGTAAGTAGACTTATATACACTGGGGCTGAGAATCCAGCTAGAACTGCAAAGAAAAGCCGTAAGCCAAGTAGGGAAGGCGCAGATGCTGAGTTCTGGGCTTTCTCGGCATGGTGTTCAGCACGACGCCCCCAAACTCCATCCTTCTCCTGCGAATGGAGACAACATTGTTTTCACAGCAGCCTTAAACACAGGGTAAAGGAAAAAGGAAACGGGTGGCCCACACCATGTGATGGAAACTGTATCTGAAACTCCTACGAGAACACAAAAGTTGAGGGGAATACCTAACACGGTTATTCTGCTAAAGGAGCACAGCCATCAGATGACTCCTAATGAGACTGCTATACCTTGTCAGCGCCTCACACAGCCCTCCTCAGAGAAGCTTCTTTTTGCAGTAGACAGGAACAACACAGAGACCCAAAACTGGACAAAGAGAGGGAGAGATTTTCTTGGTGCTCAGTCCTAAATGGGATGTGTTCAACAAACTCCTCCCCTCGAGGCTCAGGGATCTTTGTAGAAGAGGAGGCAGAGAGATTGTAAGAGCCAGAGGTGGTATATGACCCCAGGGAGACCCTGTTTTCCTGACCCAAAAAGACCAATACACACATGAACTACAGGAGCCTATGCAGCAATGCATAAGACCTGAACAGGTTCAAGCCAGTGTCCCAGCACTGGGAGGGGACAGGAGACACAGGCTCTGACCCCTACCCAAGAAGCTAACTGCAATTGGTACCCGCTGGCAAAGGGAAACTCAATTTTCTCCCATGGAGAGTCAATGAGGTTATTAGACACATTTCAGGGTAGTCCCATGCATCAAAGTAGTTGGCCAATATGAATGAACTCAGTGGCGTTTTTGTGAACTTTTTGTCTCATATTGCTTATTGCTTTATTTGGGCATTTTTTTCTTTTGCCTGTTTGTTTTGATTTTAATTTTTGTGGTTTTGTAAGGTTGGGATTTGTTTTTGGTTTTTTAGGTTTTTGCTTTTTTTAAGAGAGAGAGAAAAACAATAAAGGGTGAAAAGGGAGGTGGGGAAAATCTGAGAGGGGTTGAGGGAGGGGAAATTACAATCAAAATATAATGTATGAAAATATTTTAATTAAAAATTTTAAATTGTTGGAAAAAAGAAAAGGAAAAAAAGACAAAATATGGAGTAGATCTGAGGATGTGACTCAATGGCATAAAGCTTGCCTGGCTAGCACAAGCCATGGGACGGATATTATCTTTAAAACAAGTTTATCTATTACATTTTTAAAAAATGTGTGGGAGTCAGGGGAGACACGTACCATGGCTGTGGATGGAGGTCAAAGGACAGCACGCAGCAGTCAGTTTTCTCCTTCTGCTGTGTGTGGGTCCTGAGATGGAATTCGAGTTGTCAGGCCTGGCACCAGGCTCCTCCACCCATTAAGCCATCTCACGAGTCCAGGTCATCATCATTTAAAAATAAGGTCTTATATGGAAAGTTTCAAAAAGCATGGACACTCACAAGGACACTCTAGAGTGTGGGAAAAGCTGGCCACGTCAACTGCTTCCCACCACCCTGCCAGAGTTAAACCACTGGAAAGATACATATAAACTTCTAGATAATTCCTACAGTCGTTTCAATAACCTGGAAAGTGAGGAAGACCAACTTCAGCAGCATGAAGCGCACAGTCTGCCTTAGAGACTCTCATACAATGCACCTTCAAAGCGTCTTTATTTGGCTGCAGCTATAACCTTTTTTGTCAAAAGAAGCAAGGCACTTCAGGACGCATGTCCGTCCTGTTTACCATCTTTATGCTGCAAGCTAAGTAGGTCCGTAAGCTCTCCTGTCCGCCATATTTGCTTCTTTTTCTTTTGTTTTTGGAGACAGGGCTTCTTTCTGTAGCTCTGGTTATCCTGGAACTAGCTCTTTAGACCAGGCCGGCCTTGAATTTACAGAGATACACCTGCCTCTGCCTCCTGAGTGTCAGGATTAAAGATAGGCGACAGCACGGCTGCCAGCCATATTTGCTTTTTAAACTGAACATGCGTGGAAGAACCCTTCCCCGCCCCCGCCACCTACACACAGAGCTTTCCTATATGAACGTCTGTGAACTCCGTGAACAAAGCCCCCGAGCCTCCCTTTGTTCATGAGGACTCTGCTTTGGAAATGAGTCCTGCACCTCCTCACCTGCTAGAGTTTCTCACTTTTTGATTTATTGGCTAGGCCTGTTTTAGCTTTGTACTGTGGAAGCTTGGTTTTAGAACCTTCATCGGTCGTGCGACACTGTGTGACCCTTCTGCAGAGATGAGTCAGCCACGATGCTGCCACCTTACTGCGCTAAATAGCATTCTATCAGCAGTTTTGAAAACAATCCTAAAGCCCTGTCTTACTGTTTCTATGGCTATGATGAAACACCATGACCAAAAAGCAAGTTGGGGAGGAAAGGGTTTACGTGGCTCACACTTCCAAATTTTGTAGTCCATCATCAAAGGCAGTCAGAACAGGAACTCAAACAGGGCAGGAAGCTGGAGGCAGGAGCTGATGCGGAGGCCACAGAGGGATACTGCTTATTGGTTTGTTCCTCACTGTTTGCTCAGCCTACTTCCTAATAGCACCAGGAGCGCCTACTCAGGAGTGGCTCCGCCCATATTTGGCTGGGCCCCATCAATCACTTGCCTGCAGTCCTATACTATGGAGGCATTCTCTTAATTGAGGCTCCCTCATTTCCGATGACTTTAGTTTGTTGACATAACACTTGCCCGGGCAGGCCCAAAGTACACCCCTAATCCAACAGAAATGGATAGGGAAATGGGCCAAATCACTTTTTGCAAAGAACACCGTGCACTGAGTAAGCAACACTGTACGTTTCCATGCTTCCTCAATGTGTCTCCCGTTATTTTATAAGAACACATTCTTGCAATTAGTATAACGAAACCCACTGCAAAGGATAGAGGAGGAGCCTAAGGAGCCCCAAGCTTTGGCTTCCTTTGTGCTCTCAGTAACACCGAGGCTGTGGACAAGCCCTTTGTGTTCTGCATGCAAAACTGGAGTTGCGCTTCCTCCCTCCAGAGAATTATGGGGCGATGAATATCTGTGGCAGCGCCTTGAGCTGCAACATAAAATCTGAGTTATTCTTATTTTTAGTTCAGAAAGCTTAGAAATAAATCCCATATTGTCCTAATAGTTCTATGACTATCATTGGCCCAAATTATTTTGTAGTATGGGACTTTTATTGGGCTCTTTGTGCAAGAGGTAAATAATAAGAACCAAAAAAAAAGCCGTGTGAAAAGAGAAACGGGGAGGAAATAAGTGAGACAACTCTGATTAATGTACTATGCTAAAAATGACTTTAAGAAATGGAAGGATGATGCTAAGTCAGATTGTTTCAAGACGTGACGTTCCCTTCCCCAACCATTTCAGACTGAAGCTGCAGAGAACAGAGCTAAAGAAAGAGCACACGGGATTGTAAAAGTGAAGACACAGAACACCAGTACTGAAATGGCTTTCACCATCAGAGAGAGAAAGGCATAAGTAAGTGGACCCATTGTCTAGAGAGTTTAAGAGACCTCCCTTATGCTGTGGAACAATGCTTTTGTACACTGTAAAAATTTTCACTCATATTAGTTTAATAAAATGCTGATTGACCAGTAGCAAAGCAGGAAGTATAGGTGGGGCAACCAGACTAAGAGAATTCTGGGAAGAAGAAAGGCAGAGTCAATCACCAGCCAGATGCAGAGGAAGCAAGATGAGAATGCTTCACTGAGTAACATACCAAGTCACATGGCTAAACATAGATAAGAATTATGGGTTAATTTAAGTTGTAAGAGCTAGTTAATAATAAGTCTGAGCTAATAGGCCAACCAGTTTATAATTAATATAAGCTTCTGTGTGTTTTTTGTTCGGACTGAACGGCTGTGGACAGGCAGGACAGAAACTTCCATCTATACCCTTAGGCTGTTTTGCTCTCTCTTGATTCTCTGTCAGAGTAAGGTGCTAAGCAATACCAGAAATCTGTGGTCCTTAATCTAATTCTTTAATTTTTGGTGCCCTGAGCAACCACTGAATTCTATGGCCAGCTTCATTTTCTCTCACAGTGGTTCTCTCAACCTTCCTAATGCTGCGACCCTTTAATACAGTTCCTCATGTTGTGATGACCCCCCAACCACAAAATTATTTTTGTTGTACTTCATAACTGTAATTTGCTACTGTTATGAACCATGATGTAATGTCTGATATGCAGGATATCTGATATGGGACCCCTGTGAAAGGGTCATTCAATGCCCCCCAGGGGTTGAGAACTGTAGCAAAGAGCCTGTTTCAATGCCCTACCTCTAAAAACATTAAATCTTTTTTAAAACATTAAGAAGCTGGGTGGTAGTAGTTCACATCTTTTAACCCCAGCACTTGGGAGGCAGAGGCAGGAGGATCTCTGTGAGTTCAAGGCCAGCCTGGTCTACAGAGCGAATTCTAGGACAGTCAGAGCTGTTACACAGAGAAACCCTGTCTCCATAAACAAAAACAAAAACAAAATTAAGAAAGAGCAAGGCAAGATAGCATAGACTTGAAACCTTAATACTCAGAAAGCTGAAGTAGAACTACATCAAGTTCAAGACTAGCCTGGGCTAACCAATAAACTTTTACCTCAAAATTTAAAAAAAAGGAAGATGAGAGAGAGAGAAAAAGAGGGAGGAAAGGAAAAGATATGAGGAGAGGTCGAGCTGAAGAGATGGCTCAGAGGTTAAAATCAGTTGCTGCCCTTGCAGAAGACCAGACGTTGATGCCCAGCACCTATGTTGGGCAACTCACAACTGCTTTTAGCTCCAGTTTCAGGGAATCCAGCACCCTCTTTTGATCCTCCACAGGCACAGGTGCATGTGCACATACATAATAATAAAAACAAAATGATTCTTAAAAAAAACAAAAAACAAACAAACAAAAAAAAAACGAAGAGGAAGGGAGGAAGAGGGAGTGAGTAGAGCACCCTTTGATGGGCAGGGAAGGCATTTCTAGAGAGTTAGATTCCTCAGCTGTGACCCAGTGTTTGGATTCATCAGATGAAGGCTGTGAAAGGTGGGAGAGGGGCCTAATTGGAGGACATAAGTACCCAGGAAACTATAGCTTGCGGTGTCCTCCTCTGGTACTCTGCTTCCCACCCACCAAGAAAGTGATAGCGGGCTCGCTGCCACATGCTCCAGCCGCCACGCACTCTGAAGAACGCCAGGCTGAGCAGCCACAAACCCAGTCCTCTGAAACCTGGAACTGAAGTGAGCACTTCTTTCCCATCAGCTGTTACGTCAGGCATTTTGGTCCCTGCTGGGGGAAATAACTAACACAGCTGGAGGGCGGCTGGCTGGATGGAAAAGGATTAGTCAACAGTTTATTATTAGACATTTGCGTGTGTCGGGTTCTTTCTCCTTAGAGCCAAGTGATAATCAGATCATCCATTTCAAACATGTTCTTAGAAGCAGGGTCCATGGATCCAAGAGATGAATATTTAAAAACTTTTGATTCTATCCCAAATTGCCCTTCCAGAAAGATTGTACCAACTTTGAGTCTTGCCAGCCATACACAAGAGCCAGCTTTCTGATACCCTTCCCTTTGCGGGGGGTGGGGTAGGGAGTGTCATTTCCATTCTCGACTCTGTCAGAAGTTTCCTAAATTGTGTCAAAAACAATGTTCGCTGTTATTTTAATTGTCATTGATACCATTACTTGTGAGACTGACTGTCTTTTGATGATAGTTGTCTGATGCTGTCAGGCTTCCCATACCTCTATAGCTAATGGCTGCTTCTTTAGAGGAGCTATGTCTACTGAGAGTTTAATTTGGGCCTCACAGCTCCAGAGAGTTAGAGTCATGAGACCACCATGGTGGAGGGTTTAGAAGTAGGCAGGCAGGAATGGCGCTGGAGCAGAACCCGAGAGCTTACATCCTACTCCCAAACAGGAAGCAGGAAAACAGCTGAGAATTGTGTGGGCTTTTGAAACTCATAGCCCACCCTCAATGACACAGGCCACACCTCTTAATCCTTGCCAACAGTTCCACCAACTAGCGCCTATGCATTCAAACATATGAGCCTGTGAGGGCCATTCTCATTCAGACCACCACAACTAGGAAGAGCAGATTGCTTGAGCCCAGAATTTGTGACCAGCCTGGGAAGCACAGTGGCCCTCTCCCTCTCTCCCTCCCCCTCTCCTCCATATGTCCAAAGTAGATTGCCATCCTTTTAAGGGAGTAATGTTCTGTGGGAAGTCTGGTGAGCAGGTTTCAAGTGGAGAGAGATTTTAGGTCAAACAGCATTTTCTAGTATCTAAGATCAATATGGTCTTAATTAAAACACCAGCCTCCCAAGAAGACTCTGAGAGGCAGTAAACAACACTAAACTCAGCTGGATCAGAGCCCAGATAGTCAACCAGACTTGTGCAAATGAAGACACATGCAAGCACACACACACACACACACAGATACACACATGCACACACACACATACACACACATATACACACACATACACACACATGCATACCACATGCATATACATATAGTTAAAGCTTCTAAAAGCAGCAAAGGACTTAGAAGGGGGAAGGGCATGGAAAGGAATGCAGGAACAAAAGAAAATTGCCAGTTTGCATCCTTTTGTGAGCCAGGAACCAGGCACAGCCATTGTGGAAGAATCTGTTCAGGGCCATTCTTCCAGCTGCACAGTTGAAAGTAAGCCGAGGTAAAACAAGGCAGTCTAGACAGAGCAAGTTGTCTTGTCTGGCAATGAGAGTGTTTAAGGAGAACAGTCAGATACAAAGCCACGGCAGCCAGTCTCAACAGACTCTTTGGGACTGTGACTGCCCCCAGCTTCCATGATAAATACAGAAGAGTTAAGGGGGGGGGTGGCTCCACCCTTTGGATATACTTCATCAGAATCTGATGCCTGTTGGAACTTGTGAGACTTATGAGGGGCTTGGCATTAGACAACTCCAAACATGGAGAAGTAACAGAGAACTCAGTCCGGATTAGATTCAGCACACGTTAAAGTGGCCAATCTTCAATCTGAGATTTGAGATTTATTAAAAGATAATTGGAGCTGAGAGATGACTCCGCAGTTAAGAACACTGGCTTTGATTCCTCGGCAGCTCACAACTGTCTGTAACTCCAGTTCCACAGGATCTGATGTCTTCCTCTGACTTCAGTGGGCACTTTACACACAAGACACACAGACATATGTGCAGGGAAAACATCCAGACATACTCAGTTAAATCATGCTTTTGTTTTGCTTTTTTATTTTTTAAAAATATTTATTTTATTATGCATACAGTGTTCTGCCTGCATGTATCCCTTCAGGCCTGAAGAGGGTGCCAGATCTCGTTATAGATGAGTGTGAGCCATCATGTGGTTGCTGGGAATTGAACTCAGGACCTCTGAAAGAGCAGCCAGTACTCTTAAACTCTGAGCCATGTCTCCAGCCCCTACATTACATTTTAAAAAGAGATAATGAGAATCCATAAGCTGTATGCTAGTCAGAGTCACAGCACTCAGTCATTTGGTTAAGAGATTCCACTGAATGTCTCTTTCAGACTAAAGATATAGTTACTTCAGTAATGATGTTCGTGCAACCATTACGACTAAACGGAGCTAACTTGCGACACTGTCTATGTCACAATGCAGTTGAATGCTCTAATGCAGTCAGCAGATATCGGTTAAAGATGCTGGTCACTTTGGAGAAATCATCAAATTACAGAATCACTTGGGATACTGAGAGATAGTTCAGACAGCCAGGTAGTAGTGGCGCAGGCCTTTAATCTCAATACTGGGGAGGCAGAGGCAGGTGGATCTCTGTGAACTAGTCTCTGGTTTCAGAAACCCTGTCTCAAAAAAACAAAAAGAAAAGAAAAAAGGGAGAGAGAGAGTATAGTTGGTAAAGTGCTTGCCATGTAAACATGACAGAAGTATGCAGAAAGCTGGGAATGAGCCATGTTTGTAGCCACAGTGCTAGAGAAGTTGAGACAGGAGGATTGCTGCGGCCTGCCAACCAATAAGCTTATCCTAATCATAGTCAGCCCCAGGCCCTGTAAAATACCCTGTCTCAAAGCACAAGGTGGATCCAGGATGGTGGCACAAGTCTTTAATCCCAGCACTCAGGAGGCAAAGGCAAGTGGATCTTGTTGAGTACAAGGCCAACCTGATTTTTCCATAGTGTGGATTTTTCCAAGCTCCAGGTCAACTGGAGCTACATAGTGTGATCCTGCTTTAAAAAAAATGTGGGTGGTGTCTGAGGAATAATATCCAAGGTTGACCTCTGGCCTCTACACACATACATACATATGAAATATAATACAACTTTATGTTAGTAAAAATAGACTCAGTTTCTTTGTGATGCCAACACACACGCACACACACATACACACACACACAAAACATACCTGTTATCTCAAAGGGAGTAAGAGATGGTTTATTCTGGAGCTAAATTTAAATGACTGTGACCCAGAAAACATGGAACTAAGTTGCCTCAGGTTCCATGTTCCTACAAGAAAGCAGTTTCATGAGGTCTTACAATTGCATAACAAAGAAAGTCATAAATTAAAGCAATTTAAATTTTTTTATTGGCGATGTCTTAATTAGGTTTCTATTGCTGTGAAGGGACACCATGACCCAACAATTCTTACCATTTCATTGTGGTGGCTCACTTAAAGTTCAGAGGTTTAGCCTGTTATCATCATGGAGGAAGCATGGCAATGTGCAGGCAGACATGGTGCTAGAGAAGGAGCTGAGAGTTCTTACATCTTGTATCACAAGCAACAGGAAGTAGTTTGAGACACTGGGCGTGGCTTGAACGAATATGAGACTTCAAAGCCCATCCACCTCCATAGTGACACACTTCGTCCAACAAGGCCATACCTGCTCCAACAGAGCCACACTTCCTAATGGCCCTTTGGAGGCCCTTTTCTTTCAAACCACTATAGTAGGTACATCAGAGAGGTGGTTACATCAAGATGGTGGATCTCTGGGCTGGGGAGATGGCTCAGTGGTTAAGAGTAGGGACTGCTCTTCCCAGAGGACCCAGGTTCAATTCCTAGTACCTACATGGCAGCTCACAACTGTCTGTAACTCCAGCTTCAGGAGACCCAACACCCTCACATAGATATACATACAGGCAAAAAAAAAAAGAAGCAGAGCGAGCCTAGTGGTACAAACATTTGTCCGAATGCTTGGGAGGCCTTCGGAGGTATATCTTTGTGAGTTCAAAATCAGTGTGGTCTATGTACAAAGCTCTAGGCCAGGCAAAGCTACACAATGAGATCTTGTTTCAAAAACAAAACAAACAAAATAAAGATGGTGGCTCTCCTATAGGCATCAGATTCTATCTGATGTGATTCTCATCTTTTGGGGTAGTGGTTCATAAAATTCCAAAGGTTTTTGAAAGGTTTCTGTACCCTGATATTACGTCTCTCGGCCGATGTGATAAAATCAAACCAGACTGAATTAGAAGTCCAGGTTTAAAGAGTAAAACAACTCCCAGGTAGTGGAGAGCGGGGAAACCACAAGGGAGAACCACTTGGCAGGTGGGGGGCGTGTCTTAAATAGCCTGTAGGCGTGGTCTTGAGCATCTCATATGGAAGAGCCACTGACTGGCATGCTTTCTGAGGGGTGGGGTCTGGAGTGGGAGGAGCAGGGCTGGGTGGAGCTTCCCAGCAGTTTTTATCTGTTAGAAGATGTTAATTCCGAAGTATAGGTGCGCAAGGGATAGCTGTTCAGGGAGCGAAAGCTAGCCGGAGATAAGCGTCTGGACCTACATCACTGCAACCTCTCTGCATCACTGTGGTTCTAACCAGCCCATCAGTCTTTCCAGAGGTTCTTGTTCACAGAGCAGAACAACAGAATCATTTATTGCTCAGACAAGGTGCCCCACTGAATCAGCAAACCTGCTCCACCCAGCTATGGAAGGACTGGGCTGCTGAAATCTCCATCGGGTTACAGCTGCCTTGTCGCAAACACGAGGCCCTTGGGGAGAGGGGGTGGAAGGAGAGGGAGGCACCGGGAAATCCCACATGCGCCACTTCAGCTCCTATTTCATCGGTCGGGCTGAATCCCTTGGCGCCTTCCAACCGCTGGAGGTGGAGTTCTGTGTCAGTTGTGCCTGGAAGGGGAAAGAAACTGGATATGGAAATAATTTCTGCCACACCCCATTCCCAGTGATCTGGAACTTTGGATGATTTCCTAGAACAATGTAAGGCTCCGGAGAAACAGACCTCGAGAGGCAGAGCTAAGGCTTCATAAGGGGAGGTGTAAGTGATGCGCTGAGGTCCGGTGCCAAGCTGGAGTCTCTGAGCAAGGAGATTCAGAGAGGGCTGTAAGCAAATAAAAAAGCTAGTGGCAGAGTCCTGAGAAAGTCCTCATGTGGCCAAGAAAACCTGTCACGGAGTTTGTTTATGTTGGCTTTGTTTTCCAAAGTGGCACCTTTTCCCCAGGGAATATTCCATGTGTCACTTGACATCTGACACCACCCCTGTCTGTTCTCCATAACCTATAGTTCCTGCATCACAGGGAATAGATCTGTCTCTGAGGGTTTCTCAGATAAATGCTTTACTGGGTCTCATCCAAGACTTTATAGATCAGGATCCCTGATGGTCAGGACTGGGGAGATGGCTCCTTCGGCAACGTGCTTGTAGGGCAAGTATGAGGACATGAGTTCAAATTCCAGGCACTCAGAGAGAAACCAAGTGTGGTGACATCCCAAGCACCGAAGAGGCAAATCCCTAGAACTCTCTAGCCAGTCAGCCTAGCCACATCGGTGAGCTCCAAGTTCAGGGAGAAAACCTATCTCAAAAAGTAAGGTGGAGAATGGTAGTGGAAGACACATGGCATTGACTTCTGGTTTCCTAGTGTATGTGTGCACACATTTGCACATATGCCACACACAACACCACACATGTAGACACCATATCCAATACCATATACAAAACAGAATCTCTGAAAAACCCAGGATATTGATTCGTGATAAGGGTCTCTTAGGGGATTCTCCTGCAGTCTAGACTTGGGATCTGGTTTTAGACTTTCTAGGACCCAGGGTAGGTCTGAAATCTGGCCTGGGTTTGGGTCCTAGGTGAATCCCTGTAGTGGCTCATCATCAGATGGTCTGTGCTGGGACTCTAGAGGCAGGTGGTAAGGTCAGAGCAAGGCTACATGGGAACTGTCTTCTGTGAGGAAGACTTGGAAGCATGAACATTGGGCTGATTTTGAGGTCCTGTCTACCAGTCCTGGGGGACACTGGTGGAACACAGTTACTTTGAGCAGAACAGTTTGTAGGTAGTTAGCTATGGGGCTGAAAACAACAGGGATGGAGCAGAGCCCAGCCTCTGCTGCTGAGCATCTAACATCTTGTTTCCATTTATGGTGAGCCTGGGAGAAAGAACTTCTACTGACTACCATACTGAGTTCACCCCTCCATATAAACAAAACTGTGGCTGGTGTTGGTAGCACACACCTTTCATCCCAGCACTCAGGAGGGAGAGGCAAGCCAGTCTCTGTGAGTTTGAAGCTAGCCTGGTCTACAGAGCTAGTTCCAGGACAGCCCAATACCACACAATGAAACCCTGTCTCAAAAGCAAAACAAAACAAAAAGCCAAAAACCATTGTGCTTTCTTCCTGTACTATTTTCTGTCAACCTAAGATTCTCAGTATCCCCTTTGTTTGGGTATTAGCATTTCAAATCAAATTTCTAGAAGAGGGGATTTCATCAGCTGGGTTCACCATTTGCTTTTATGAGTTGTGGTTGTTTTCAAACTCTCTGGCACACACACACTACCCTCCTTCCTTTCCTCTCTCTCCTGCCTCTTTATCAAGTGTTTTATAACTACCCTACCATCCCCTGGCATAGACTTTTCTTTCATTTAAAAAAAATGTTTTCAATAGCCTTGTCACCTTAAAGTTTACACTAAGGGAAGCTATCTAAATATAAACCAGATAAGACAAAATTAATTTGCAAATACAGGAGAGGATTAGAGCAGGCGTATGCTTGTGTTTAAGAAAGTGTGTCTGTCCAAACACTTGGGTGAAGGCTGTGTAGAGAAGGGACGACTCTCCGTGAGCAGAAGAGGATTTTCCAGGTGTTATATAAGCAGCTGGAATTCTAGAATGACCTTCAACATCTTTGGCGTACAGGGATATCTTTGAGTAGACACCTGGAGTTGTAAGCAATTGGTGTGAGATGGGTAAAAAAGAAAATCAATTCCATTTACTTTCCTACCTCATTTATTTCTGGAACACAGTAGACAAGTAAAAATAGTCCACGTGGTGTCTCAGCATGGGGGGTGGGCGGTGTCTTTATCTTTTCAAGGCTGTCTGTGGACACTGGCATCAAAAACATCTCAAAATCTGAGAGATTGTAGCTTTTCTACAAGAAATTATCATAAACTACATTAAAACCAGTGTAGAAAACGGATTTTCCTAAAATGTGATTTTGTTTGTGTATCTGTATGAGTAGTATGTGTATGTAGGTGCCTAAAGATGCCAGCAGAGAGCACCTGATCCCTTGGAGCTAGAGTGCCAGGCGTTTGTAAACTGTTCAGTGTGGGTATGGGGATCTGAACTTGAGTTGGGACTGAACAGTAACCACTGAGCCACCTCTCCATCCCTCCTGCCCTTGCCCTTCCTCCTCCCTTTTGAGACAGGGTTCTCACTCTGTAGGCCTGACTAGACTTGAACTTGTTATGTGGATCAGGAAGGCTTAGCTCTTGTGGTGATCCTCTGGCCTCTTCCTCTCATATACTGGCATTAAAGGCATTACCATCACACACACCAAATCATTACCATATTTCAAACAAATAGAAAGGAAATATATATATATTATAGGTGTGTTTTTATATATCATATATATAAGATCCCAAGCATGAGACCTTGCATTAAAGCAAAAAACAGTCCTACTATGTTAAATAGCAGCCTCTCACATAGGGACATTTTCCCCCTTCTGTGAAGGTCACCATTTCCAGTTTGTCATCTCATCCATCATGTTGATAATTACCTGAATTGTTTCTCTCATAAAGGGCAGTGAGTCCTCTTCATGCAAACTGCAGAGTCCTGGTTGGCCGGAGCTCTGCTGTCTGGAAGAGCTATAATGTAAATTGTGACCTCGGACCATGTTTGGAAAGTGCCAAATTAAGGCAGAAAAGTCTGATCTTGTTAAAGACCACAGGGGAGTTCTTGGCAAAATCAGATGAGAAAACAGAGTTCACGAACTCCCACTGGTGATGTCATCTTTAACCTTTGCCCCGTCCCTTATTTTGGAAACCCACTTGGAATTTGTTTTTTTTTTTAAAGATTTAGTTATTTTAATTTTTAATGTATATATATATATGAGTGCTTTTCCTGTACATATACTTGAGTTAGGTATGCACCTATGTGATCAGATCTCTGGAACTAGATGACTGTGAGCCACTTTGTGGGGTCTGGGAATCTTCTTTTTTTTTTTTTCAGTGTAGAAACTTTTGGACCTTTTTATGGGGTTTTTTTTTTTGGTTTTTGGGTTTTTTTTCCCATGACTAATTTGATATAGAATGATTTCTCTACTAGGAGCCAGAGACTTATTTTTTTTTAAAGTAAATTAATAAAAATACTTTTTATAATGGAAAATATTAATGACTCTTTTTGATCTTCATCCAGCTTTGAGAATGTTAACCACATGAAAATGGTTACAGAAATCCACAAATGGTCAAAATGCAAAGAACAACTGGCTGTGGGGTTCCTATCCCCAACTGATACATCTACAACACAGCCCTTAGATCTAAGGCTCAGTGAGTATCAAGGACAACCAGAATAGTTACTTCAAAAAAGTCTAGGCAAAGAAGAAAGAAAGAAAGAAAGAAAGAAAGAAAGAAAGAAAG
>LOEQ01003223.1:36027-53030 GCA_001685075.1 Bramus lutescens | reverse complement strand
TCTCTCTCTCTCTCTCTCTCTCTCTCTCTTTCTTTCTTTCTTTCTTTCTTTCTAAGGTCTTACTGTGTATCCCTGGCTGGCCTGGAACTCGCTGTCTAGGTAGCCTTGTCTACATATCAGCCTACCTCTACCTCCCAAGTGCTAGGATTAAAGGTGTGTACCACCATTTCTTTGTCTTTTATTTAATCATGTTTGTGTGTATGGGTGTTCTGCCTGTGTGTTTGTCTATGGCCCACATGTGGGCCTGGTGCCAGAGGAGGTCATAAGAGGCTCCCCTGAGAACGGAGTTAGACAGTGGTGAACCACCATTGCTAGTGCTGAGAATCAGTCCTCCGGAAAAGGATCTCTTGAGCCCCTATTTCTCTTTTTGATTGTTTGCTTTGCTTTGCTTTTTGCTTGTTTTGTTGTTGCTTGAGAGGCAGTCTCACTGTGTAGCTCTGGCTGGCCTGGAACTGAAGCTGGAGAATAACTGAGCCAAGAGCTGGAATCAAAGGCACACGCCACCCTCCCCATGGCATTTTTAGCTGAGACACCAAGAAGCAGTGAAAGCAGAGTTGGGGACACAAGGGTAGCGGATTTGATGAAAAAACAAGCAAACAAACAAACAACAAAATGAGTATTCATCTAATGTGTGTGAAGCTTCTGCCAAGGCTGCACTGTTTCTTGGAGAACCCAGCTCACTCCTTTATTTATAGCAATGCGTCCTGTGGCTCCCAAAGTGCCTGGAACTGGAAGGGAGGAGAAAGGCTGCTCAGAGGTCCTGTTCTAGCCTTTGTCTCCTCCACCTTGACCTTCAACAAACTTTTCAAGTGTAACCAAATGATTCTCGTTTTCTGGAAATGTTTCGTCCCTCGCGTTTCCTTTGGCGCTCTCCTTGGAGCCTACTACAGATTCATGAGGCTTGTAAAGATGAGCACCAAAGAGCCCATTGGGTCGCGGAAGTGCTTCGTCTTTATAGCATTTCGGCCTGTGAAGAATTGCTCATGGTGTCCCTTGGCAGTCTTTTGAAATCAGTGGAGCAGGTCTTAACACAGGCAAGTAAGAATGGAGATGCAAGAACCATCAGAGCATGAGAACACAGAAGTGGGAGGCGATGCTTCCATGTCCACTCAGTTACGTTGTTTGCAGTACAGTGACACAGAGAAGATGTCAAAGGTGACAAAGAAGCCCAGCGACCAAGCATCGCTGGACACACTCCAGTATTAAATGCTCTTTCCCTTCTCCTGCCGGACACTGAGTCCTAGTTATGCCTTTCAAGAGCTGATTGGTTGACATCACAGTCTTCCCAAATGCCATCTCTGGCAGGTGATCCACTCCTGGAGCAGGGTTGTGGGATCTCTCCCCTATTTTCCATTCCCAAGAGAAAGGAGATGGCCCCAGGTAGCTCTTGGCCTGGCCTCTGTCAGGGGCCAAGGCCCGGTGACTACCATCTGATCAAAGAGTGGGCCTTCCTAGGCTCTGGAATCAGCCCAAATAAACACTGCAAATCGGGGTACAGTGCAAGTTCAATGGTGAATATATAATAAATAAACCCTTTCCTCTAGTGCCCAAGAGCAGATGGTAGAATAAATAAATAAGATACAACCAAGACTGTCTCCATGTTATGACTGTGGAATTGAAGATAATTCCATTAATCAGCCATGCAAAGAGTTGTGTCTCCTTGGCGCCCTGACCCAGAAGTGGGTGTCTCTCTCCATGACTTTCAGAGTCCTCTGGTGATAAGAGGTTTCTGGCGTTGGGGAATATAAATTTGCTTTTTATTACTGAAATTTTCTGGCAACAAATTCATGAAAGCCTCTGGGTGTCATTTCACTGTGTCACCACCTGACATTTAAGGGTGGTTGGAGGACTTGAGAGAAATTAAAGGGGAAAAAAAGGGAGTATCATTGTTTTAGTGAAACATATTTCTAAGTAAGCAAACTCATTAGAATTCAAAGGGAGCTCGAAAATTTGGCCTTTGGACTGCAATCTTTTGCAGACTGCACAGCACTCTTTGTATTTTATTTTCCTGGCACATTAGAAATGACTACCCGGAGCTGGGGCCGGTGGAATGGCTCAGCAGGTTGAGGTTGAGGTTGCCAGGTGATGACCTGAGTTGCGACTCTAGGACCACATTGTAGGAGAGAGCCGACTGTTCCCAGTTGTCCTCTGACCTAACACACACACACTTGCACATTTGCTCATACACCTAAATAAATAAAATGTAAAAAAAAAAAAAAGCGCTGGTCGGGTGGTGGTGGCACATGCCTTTAACCCTAGCACTTGGGAGGCAGAGGTAGGTGGAGTTCGAGACCAGCCTGGTCTACAGAGTGAAAGTGAATCCCAGGACAGGCTCCAAAGCTACACAGAGAACCCCTGTCTCGGAAAAAAAAAAAATACACTACTTTTATAAAAAACTTTGATTTTTATCGTTACTAAGGACCCAAGGCTGAATTTAGCTATTGAATGTACCATAATGTTTAGTTTGAAAATGGTAACAAAGACAGCCTTCCAAGGCCAAATAATGCCATTAAAACAAGGAAGCTTATGGAGCATTCGCAATTGATGGGACATTAGGATTCCCAAATATTCAGTCAGTTGGCTCTTGAGGCAATAGTTAAGAAATGATCTAAGATCTTAGTATAATAAAGAGTGGTCAGTTCTAGATCAGAGGTTTCAAACAGCAATACATTAAAGTTTAAAATCAGGAGAGAGAGGAATAATTTTAACATTTTGATGCTGCTGCCAGCAAGATGGCTTTGAGGGTAAAAACATTTGCAGAGCAAGCCTGATGACCTGAGGTCCATCTTTAAACCCCAAATAAATGTGGAAAGAGAAAACTGACTCCACAAAGATATCTATGGCACACATGTTGGCACCCACTCATCACACACGCACACACACACACACTAATAATGATGAATACAACAAATTTAAAATATTGATTTGATTTTAGCAATTAATGATCATGTAGCCTTAAGCTTTCTGAACCTTAATTTCTCCCTCAAATAATGGTTTGATTAGAGAATGAGACACAAAACTGAATGTAAGCTACCTTTCTTCTCTGCTCGGATGACAGCCAACCTTAAGAGCTAAAGAAAAGAAGGCTGGATTCACACAACCTTGTTAAATGTGTTGATGAACCAAACGATACAGTTCTTTACAATAGTCCACCAACTACTTTCATTCTCTCTGCATATATTTCAATAATTAGCATGCTTTAGTAGGTTCTTCAGTGAGATAATAGATGTGACTCACTTAGAAGGCCTGCCACATAGCAAGCACTCAGCTACAGTTTGTTGTTTGCAAGGACGTACTGTGCTTTACTTAATATTGTTGAATGAAGCAGATGAGAGTTTTTGGTTTTTTAGGGTAAGCAAAGTGTGTTTTCATCCTACAGAGTTTGTATTGTGTGGAACACTCTTCCATGGAATCCAAACAACTCCATAGGGCATAATAAGTAATATCATAAATCTACCAGGCAATCTTTGTGTGTGTGAACACAATTATTTGAAGGGCAGAAAACAATGGATATAAACTAAAGATACCTTGTATGTCACTAAGGAGGGAGGAAGGGAAGGACAGCGCCTTCTGTCAGTCAAGCAAAGACACTGACAAGTTCACTGGTTTCATATGTGATGCCAGCCTTCTTGTCTGCCCTCTGCATTTCTCAGACGTCATCCAGGAAAACATTCGGAAGATGAGGAGCGATAGTATCTGCAGTTCAACACTTCAGTTCCATTTATATTTTATTTCTGTAGAAGGTTGGATCAAGCCTACCCAGGAAAGAAATATGTTGATGTCGTTAGCCATCAGATCAGCGGACTTCCTGCCAAATGGATGTGACCAGAGGCCAAGGGGGAGCCTTCCGATCAGGAAGGCGGCAGAGGGCAAGATGACACCAGCTCTCTTTACAGGCTTGCACTTGATTAACAGCACTGTTGGAGATGTAAAAAAAAAAAAAAAGGAGAGAGAGGTTGACTACTAGAATGATGTCATCCACTTAGTAGTAAGAAGCAGCTTGCAGCCGTACCTGCGGTCAGATCAAGGGCATGGTGCACAAGGCAGATGTTCTGTGACAAGGGAAATCTCACACTTTCCTCAAATATTTAACTGTGCAAAAAAATTAAAGCTATTTGGTCTCTGTTCTGTTTCTATAATTCTATAATCCCAACTGCTTGTCCCTTTTTAAATTAATGAAATGAAATTTTCAAGAAAGGAAATGATTTTACTTATTTTGTCTTATTTCTTTGTTTGAGGCAAGGTCTCATGTAGTCCAGGCTGGTCCCTAATTTACAACTTAGCTGAGGATGACCTTGAGCTTCCCACCCCCAGCATTCCTGGGTGGGAAACACAGAGCTGTGCCATCATAAGTGGATAAAAGGGGATTTTTTCCCTATATTCATTGATTCAGTCAGTAAATATTTATTGGACTCCTAGCGTGTGTTCACCCCAATTTTGTCGTGTCTCCGCCACCATCCAAACCCGGGTCTTTTAGAAGAAGCTTGAGGAGATCACTCTTTATGGATCAGGTAGCAGATGTCCTAAGATAGCAGCTATATACTGAGCATACAGTTGGTGCTCAGGATGGCTTGAAGGTGTCTTCTGAAACTCCTGCACTGCGTATCTAATCCCATGTCCAACAGGATCGAGAAGTGGGTCCTTCAAGAGACGAATAACACACGAGGTCTCTGTTCTTAAGGATTCGTGTCCTTAAAGCAGCTGTGGATTTGGTATGCAAAAGTGGATTTGTGCGGCAGGTGAGATGGCTCAACGGGTAAAGGAACGTGTCGCCAAGCCTGGTAGCCTGAGATAGGTATCCCAGGACCCACAGGTGGAAGGAGAGAACCAACTCCTGAAGGTTGTCCTTTGATCACCGCATAGGTACTGTGGCTTGCACGAGTGCGCACGCACGTGCGCGCGCGCACACACACACACACACACACACAATCACACATAATATAAAAATAAAAACGGGCTGGAGAGATGGCTCAGGTGTTAAGAGCACTGGCTGCTCTTCCAGAAGTCCTGAATTCAATTCCCAGCACCCACATGGTGGCTCACAACCATCTATAATAGGATCTGATCCCTTCTTCTGGGCTGCAGGTATATATACAGAACACACATACATAAAATATAAATCAATTTTTAAAAATGAAAACAAAGAGCAGATTTGTTCTAAATGCAGTCGGCGTCCTCCTCTTGTTCTCCTCTTTCTCTTCTACCGTCGGAAAACGCGGCATAAAGGCCCTCAACCGACATGGGCCTTTGACCTCGAACAGTCTAGCAGTACGAAATGAACCTCCGTCACATCACTCCGTCTCATATCGTGCTATGTAAGTACAAAGCAGACAAAAGCCTAACACGTTTGTTGATGAATTAGCCCATAAGCAGATGAGGAGAATGATGTACCTGTTGGTCTCTACTGATCACGGAAACACCCCAACCTCAGAGTCAGTGAGGGGTACCTCTTGTGGACAGTTCTAATAATGACAATTCTAATGATGAAAATGTATTTAAAACATTGTCTTTCTATGATTCAAACTGTTGTCCTAGATCCACTCTCTGGGGAACACTTAGCTGCCATCTTATCTGACACAATCAGAGTTGGTAGTTGCTCATTTAGGAGCCTGTGAGATGACTCAGTGGATAAAGGTGCTAACCATCAAGCTTAAAGACCTGGGTTCAATCCCTGGGATCCACATGGTGAGAGAAGAGAACAGATTCCTGTAAATTGCCCTCTGACCTCCACACATGTGCTGTGTCATGCATGTACCCTACCCATACATAGCCGCACCCACACATAAAACTAAAAGAGGAGCTGCATTAAATTTTTCAAAATTCCATTAGCAAGGTAGGCCTGGTAGTACAGGCCTTTAATCACAGTACTCAGGAGGTAAAGGCAAGTAGATCTTCATGAATTCAAGGGCAGTCTTGTCTACACAAGTGAGTTCTAAGCTAACAAAGGCTACATAATGAGACCTTGTCTCAAAATAAACAACAACAAAACAAATTCAGTTAGCAGAAAAGAATTCAGTCTATTAAAGAAAAAGGTCATGGGTTGAACATACAGCCAATTAGCAGAGTGCTTGCCTAACGTGAAGAAAACCATGGGTGTCATCCCTAAAGCTGCATAAAGGGCCATGGTCTCCATAAATTATGGCCATGTGACTATAATCTCAGTACTTGGAGGACAGAGGCAAGAGGACCAGCAGTTTAGGGCAGTTTAAGTTTAATTAGCAGTTTTGATGCCAGCCTGGGTTACATAAGACCCTATCTTAAAAAAAAAAAAAGTATAAATAGCCTGCAGTGGTGGCACACACCTTTAATCCCAGCACTAGGGAGGCAGAGGCAGGTGGATCTCTGTGAGTTTGAGGCCAGCCTGGTGTACAGAGTGAGTTCTAGGACAGCCAAGACAACACAAAGAAATGTCTCGAGAACAACTACAAAAGACCTTGCCAAAAAACAACTTGGGAAAAGGTGTGTTCCAGTCTACAGTTCCACGTAACAGTCTATCGCTGAGGGAAATGGGGCAAGGAACTCAGAGTAGGAACCTGGAGGCAGGAGCTGATGCAAATGTCATGGAGGACGGCAGCTTTCTGACTTGCTCCCCGTGATTTTCTCAGCTTGCTCTTTTATAGAGACCAGGACCACCCATCCACAAATGGCACCACGCACAGTGAGATCGGCCCCCACATCACTCATAAATCAAGGTAATGCAACACAGGCTTGCCCGAAAGCCAATCTACTAGGGTCATTTTCTCAATCGGTGTTCTTCTTCCCAAATGACTTTACTGCATGTAAAACTGACATTAAAATTAGTGGGCCGCATCTATACAATCAGGTAGCGGAGATCTCCTGTGCTGCTTACATAGTTGTACCTAAATTGTGGAACCCCACGTTTAATCCCCAGAACCATAGCAAGCCAGTCATAGCAGTACAAACCTATGACCCCAGTCCTGGGGGAGGTAGAGGCTAGAGGATCCAAAGTTCAAGGTCATCCTTGGGTGCTCAGCCAGTTTGCGGCTAGCTAGCGAGGGATACAAACTAGAGTTTGCTTGTTTGTTTTTAAAAGAAGAAAAAGTCTTGAGGTGAAGTGGGACACGACTTTAATCCCAGCATTTATGAGACAGAGGCAGGCAGAGATCTGTGATGTATTTCAGGCCAGGACAGCCAGGTCTATACAATAAGACCCTGTCTTAAAAAAAAAAAAAAGTATTCTGAAGACAATGTTCTTTCCCATCCATTATCTCGATTAGTCTCAAAACAATGTCGTGAGGTTGATGATGCCTTTTCCATTTTGAAGAAGACAGCGAAACTCAGAGGTGGTGTGGGACAAGAGCTGAATATAGATCACCCAGTGGGCAAACCGTTGTTTCAGAGATAAAAGAGACCTGGCCCTTTGGTAAGGCTGGTCCTTTAAAACCTTCCAATAGAATGAATTAAGGCCCAAGGTCAGTAAACGAGATTTCTCTTGTTTACCGCATGGTCCAGTAACACCCAATCCTGTTGAAGGGTGGGACAGTATTGCTTTTGGGACAGACTCGCTTTTCCTTCCAAGAGTGTGTTAAAGCCTGGAAGACTAACGTGAAATCAAGTTCATTGGGAGGGTCTCGTTTTGAATTAGTTGTTTTTCTGGGATTTCAGAACCTCTTTGGAAGTAGTACTCCATTCCATCACAGAGCACCTTGAAGCTGGGATGGAGGACCCTTGTGTGACTCTGGTTAGCTTTGAGGGTTGGCGGAATTGAGGGATGGCATCATTACTGGCTTGTGATAATGTCTCACTCTGTTACCTCGGAGGACACATTAAAAATTAAAGGGCTATTTAAAAAGTCAACTCCATGAAACATCCCTATGTAGGTCAGTGAATGAATACAGGAGAATATAAACGGGGAAAGATGTTCTTCTCGCCCACCCTGATTCATTCCTGGATTTGGGTCAGTGTTCCTTAACAATGCTAATGACCTTTCTTGACACTCAAGGTGAGAAATTCAGAAGTCAGAGGGAAAAGCATAAGAACAACCCTTGAACCGTTTAGTGTGAATTTGATTTAAATTTATTCCACTGAAGGGAAGCTCCCTTATTAGTAAAGTGGATGAGCTGGACCCCGCCTGCTTCAGAACCTTCATAAAGAACCTATCTCTTACACTAAGCATGGTAGCACACAGCTGGGAGAGAGGCAAAGGCAGGTAAATCCCGGTGAGTTGGAGCATAGCCTGGTCTGTATTGCGGTCACCCAGGGCTACACAGTAAAAAGACTGTCTCCCAAAATAAACAAATGAAGAGAATTCAGGCTAAAACATTATACCAATATTCAGGGCACTTTGTTTAGGCTGTTTTGGTTAAAACAGGGAGGGAGGCTCATTCTCTTTGATAATTACACCTCAAGGACTCAGTGACATGGTGGCATTTGCTGCTTTTCTCTTCCTTCCTTCCTTCCTTCCTTCCTTCCTTCCTTCCTTCCTTCCTTCCTTCCTTCCTTTCTTTCGTTTTTAAAGAATATTTATTTTTATTTTATATGTGTGTTTTACGTGTATGTATGTATATATGTGTACCATGTGCATACCTGGTGCCCTTGGAGGTCAGATCCCCTGAAACCAGAGTTATAGACAGTCATGACCTACATGTGGGTGGGATGGAACCCCAGTCCTTCGCAAGAGTGCTCTTTGCTGCTGAAGGCTCTCTCCAGCTCTCCTGGTTTCTTGAGATACTGAATTACAGGATGGATAGAAAATAGAATGGAGAAAACTCCAAGAGGAGAAAACTAGGTCCTGAGCTAGAAGATTCTTGCATCCATCGCTCAGGTGAAGACCCATGATACAGACTAAGATGCTAGTGACTGTAGTAGTGGAGGCAAAAGAATTTGAGCTAAACCTGGGAGTCAAATGGAGAGATTGTGCTGCTGTTGAATTCTGTTCAGGGGTTCAGGAAAAGAGGAAAGCAAAGACGTTCTTCCGGTCTTTACCAGAGCTACTGATCAAAGTTTAGAGAAACAGAGTATTAGTATACGAGAGGGCTAGAGTTTTCTCTTCTTCTCCTGCTCCCCGCTTCCTTTGAGATAGGGTCTCATGTAACCCAGGCTAGCTTTGGCTTCAAATTTGATACATAACTGATGGTGGCCTTGAATTTGTGATCTTCCTTGCACTGCCTCTCATATTCCTCTTTATGGTGAGCTGGGGATCAAACTCAGGGCTGCATGCATACTAGGCAAGCACCCTACCACCTGGGCCACATCCCCAGTCCCTAGCTGTCAGTCATCCAGCTGAAGACTATTAGACTCGGCCCTGGGGGCTGAAGGCTCAGCCACTTTGAGCTTGTAGACTCTTAGCACACATTCAAATCCTTATCCATGCCTTTGTGGCTCAGGGAGAGTTAAGTTGCCTGCAGGGTAAAGAGTCCCTCACACATGAGTGTTTGAGGTGCAGAAAACAGGGTTAGTATTTCCTGTTTCTGATTGTCTACTTGCTCACAAACTGCGAGACCTCTTAGAAACACTTGTCTGGGAATTTTGAGGGTGGCTCAGCCTGGCTGCAGGGTGCACCTAGATCCAACCCCCAGCTTCTCTGATGGAGGTTCTAGGTGCTGTATAATTATTACCCAGAGAACTTGGATTTTTCCTGAGTCCCTGTCTGTGCTTCTCTTCCTCCGCTGGAAAGCAGGGGAAGCTGTCAGATCACTCGGCACAGCAGTGTGTTTGCTTCCCTATCATTTGGATGACTAAAATTCACACCTCAGCCTACTCCTCAGGCAAGATTGTCCCCAGTGAGCATCCTCTCCATCTATATCTGCATTCTACCAAGGCTGAAGCTGCTAGAAAACACCCCAGAGTTACCGACAGGCATGGATGGGCTGACTTCTAGGGCTTATGTCCTACTGGCGTGTCAGCTTCTACCCAGTGGTCCTTGGCCAAAGTAGGTCACCCCAACAATTCTGAAAAGTGATTGTGTGGGCCGGGCATGGGAGTACAGGCCTTCCGTCCCAGCACTCCAGAGGCAGTGGCTGGCGGATCTCTATGAGTTTGAGGCCAACCTGGTTGGCTATCTTGGAACTTGCTCTGTAGACCAGACTGGCCTGGAACTCACAGAAATCCTCCTGCCTCTGCCTCCTGAGTGTTGGGATTAACTGAGCTCAATGTCTTAAACCCACGTGGTAGAAGGTGAAGACCAGCTCCTGTAATTTGTCCTCTAACCATGACACTTGGGTTGCACACACACACACACACACACACACACACACATCAATAACATTTCTTTTAGGGAGACAGAATCTCACTATGTAGCCTCGTTGGCCTGGAACTCTCTACGTAGACCAGCCTGGCCTTAAACTCAGCGCCCTGCCTGCCTCTGTCTGCCAAGTTCTAAGATTAAAGATGTGTATTCCAACACCATTTAGATAAATACTTTCCTTTAAAAGAAGAAGCTTCCCTTTGAGGTTTCCAGAAGAGAAATCATTTATTTTCTGAAGGTTGATTTTATTTTTAATTATGCGTACGTATGTGGGTGGTGGTGGTAACAATGTGTAGGTCCGTGAGGAGACAGGAGTTAGTGGATCTCCTTGGAGCTGGACAGGTGGAAGCCGTGTGGGCTCTGAACCTGTGAACCATGTCTCCTGCCTCCAAAAAGACAAGATTTAAACAATTTAATTTAATTTAATCCCAATCTCTGTGTTAAGACCCTAATCAAACAAGCAACAAGATGGTTTGTAGATGAAGAACCATTTCAATTACTTATTGATAGTGTTCTTGGAACTCAGCCTACACGTCAAAACACAAAACATCTTTTGGATCTTTATTTTCCTTTCACAAACGGGGAAGGGATGCTGATGTTTCCATTGTACCAAAGAGAGTAAATTCTGCAGCTTTATTCATCGGAGAACAGGAAATTACATGATCACGAATTTCAAATACCAGGATATTCACAGCCAAAGCCTCCTAGAACCTAATGTCTAATAAAAAATTAATGTCTAATCAAAATGTGCCAGAAAGTTTTATGACACCCTCCCCCATATTTGCTCACTTCTACCAGGAATCCAGATTGACAAAATTTAAGTTATAAACTCATTTTCTGTGCAAGCACCCCAAGATATAAAATGTGATCCTCCCGTTGGCAATAGCTGAGAGCTCTTGGCCCTGCATTGTACATTTCCAGCACTGGGGAGGCAGAGATGGGCGACTCTGAGTTTGAAGCCAGCCTGGTCTACAGAGACAGTTCCAGGGCAGCTGAGGCTACACAGTGAGATCCTGTTTCCAAAACAAATAAAAGACCAAACAATGAAGCGTTTGTGAAGGAATTAACAAGGCGAATACTTGTATCTTCTTTATCCAAGTTGTGGGTGCATGTGGATGCATGAACACGTGAAGAGCAGAGGACAAATTTCAGTTCTCTCTAAGGTGGGGTCTAGGGATTTAACTCAGGTCTTCAGGATTGTGCAACAAGAGCCTTTACCCACTAAGCCACTGCAGGCTACAGGATCTAAATGGCCAATGACATTTCTCTTAATTAAATTCTATTTTATATCTTTTGTGTGATTCTTTTGTTTTGTTTTGTTTGTCTGTTTGTTTTATGACACAAGCTTTCTCTGTGTGTCAGCCCTGGCTGTCCTGGAACTCACTTTGTAAACCTCAAACTCACTGAGATCCTCCTGCCTCTGCGTCCTGAGTGTTGGGATTAAAGGTATGGGCCACTATTACCCTGCTCCTTTGTGTGATTCTTAAAACCTGTAAGTGTACAGTTCATTTCATTTTAATAGTTAAGATAAAAGGGCCACAGTAGTTCACCAGCCTTGTTTCTTTGAACAACTCAAAAAGCTACTTAATATATCGAAAAATAAGAGGGGCTGGTCATTTTCTGAGGTGAGGGGCAGACAATTTTCTGAGATCTCTCCCAGCTAAAAATAGTTTATTTCAAGTAATTGGAGTGGGACATGTAAATTTTGGGGTGGAGGTTCAAGACAGGGTTACTTTCTTTCTTTTTAATTTTATGTGTGTTGTTGTTTACCAGCATGTATGTCTGTGTGAGGGTGTCAGATCCCTTGTAACTGGAGTTACAGACAGTTGTATGTCACCGTGTGGGTACTAGGACTTGAACCTTAGTCCTCTGGAAGATCAGCCAGGGATCTTAACGGCTGAGACATTTCTCCAGTCCTATGTACATCTTTTATGTGCTCTGAGCCCCCATCCCTTTATATGAACTGCCATGAAAGGTAGAACTTGACCTTGGTGGAGGACAGCTGGCGCTAAGGCCTGCTTGCTGGACCCCTCCATCTGCATGGGACTTGCATCTGTGGGCAGTTGACCCAACACCAACCCCTCTTCCTAGGAAGCAGCTCAGATTTAGCTGTCAAGTGTCAGGTTGTGAAGGACAGGCCTCTTGCCTCACTTTAGGAAGCCCCAAGACCTATGAGCGTCGGCATCGGGCGCCTTAACCCGGCGTTCGGTTCATCCCGCAGCGCCAGTTCTGCTTACCAAAAGTGGCCCACTAGGCACTCGCATTCCGCGNCCACGGGGTCGTGGCTTACCGGGATGATTCTAACCCATATCCATCTTGGGCCGGGCTTCTTACCCATTGAAAGTTTGAGAATAGGTTGAGATCGTTTCGGCCCCAATTGCTCCTCACTACAAGTGCTTTATCATATGCACTCTGAACTCCATCCCTTAATTCCCACCAGATGCAGTCCCACCTCCCAATACTTCATATTTCCTGTCTTCTTTTTAATTTAAGTCCATTAACTCCAATGAAGTGACATTCTCCATGTCTACATATTTGAAAATATTGATATATATTCATTGACTAAAGTGATTAGTTTCATAAATAATTTTCTTGCAAACACGAGGTTTTTAGTATATTCATGCTTGATTATCTTCTGTCTTTTGTTAACCGTTCCAATAAATTATTACATGTATGTTTGTATGTATGGATGTATGTATACACACATATATGTATAAAGCTTAGGTTTTACAAATGAGAGAAAACATGTGGTATTTGCTTATCTAAGGATTGTTTCATTTAATATGATGATCTTCAGTTTTATCCATCTTATTGAAATAAAATAATTTTATTTGCTAATGTTGAATAAAATTCTATTGTTTCTATGTGTCATGTTGTCTGTCTCTGCTGAGGAGAATCTAGGCTGATTCTTTTATGAACTGTTCATAACAAGCTTACCGACCTTAGATGAAACTAGATTTTGCCTCAGAGCAACTGTCTAATCTTGCACGACCATCCTTCCATTTCCACCTCAAATACTAATTTTCACCAATCCTGAAAAGAACACTTTATAAAATCAAATGTACTTTCTTTTTTACCTTATAACATAAATGTGATTCTTATTAAGCTCAAATAGTGAGAATCTAAATTATTAAATTATTATTATCACACAATTTCTGATAATGTAGTTAATTATAATTCATGTTGACTTAGGCTTTCGGTTTTAACTGAAAGTTTTTTGTTAGCTATACTTTCTGCAGACCCTTTTTAAAATTAATTAATTAATTGATTAATTTTACATCCTGACAGCAGCATCCTCTCCTTCCTCTCCTCCTACTCCCTCTCCCCACGTCCCTTCTGCCACCCCGTCAATCCACCTTACCTCTGTATTTGCTCAGAGGGTACCAGGCCTCCCATGAGCATCAGCAAAGCATAGCATATCAAGATACCATAAAATCATGTACCTCCCCCTGTATTAAGGCTGGGCAAAGCAACCCAGCAAGAGTAATAGGTTCCAAGAGCCAGTGAAAGCACTAGAGACAGTCCCATTGCCTGGAATCCCACAAACAGTCCAAGCTACACAACTGTCACATATACATAGAAGGCCTAAGTAGTGTCCATGAAGGCTCTTTGGTTGTTGATTCATTTGCTATCACATCACAGAATAACCTACAAATACCTCAGAGACTACTGAGTGAAGTAAGTGAAGATTCACTTGTGCAGTCTTCATCAACCCTACTTGGATCTTATCTGTTTGGGGAGTTTCCATGAAAGCCTTCTTCTAGAATAAAATAAGTAGTACCACTTTATAAGACTATTTACATAACAAGACTTATTTACCTTGATTGTACCATTAGCCAGGAATCAGAGGTACAGGATAGAAGAGAGTCCCCTTCTGTGTCACAATTCAAATAGGCTTTATGTATTCAAAGTTCCACAACCTCCCAATAGTTACCACCAAAGGGACCATTTCTTTAACATGCAGACCTTTTAAGGATGTTCAGCTTCAAAACTAAAGCAATAGGTGAGGTGCTAATTAAGTTCCTAAAGCATTTTAGACACACTGTAAAAAAACTCACATGTTATAGTGTTTAATTTTCACAGAAGACTCCTGAATAATATTTTCATTTCATACATTAAAACACCAAGAGAGTACCTAAGCACACAGGAAAGTCCATCCAATAAGTAGCAGAACAGCAACTTGAACCCTGTCCAGTGTGGAATGACACATCATTTCCCACCCATGTTAAGCTATAAATCTGCAATATTTTGCCACATAATTCACTAGGTATTTAGGGCCGTATCCTTGACCACAAACTCATCTATTTGCCTTATTGAGACAACAGAATGTTAGGAAATATGTGGACTGAAATAGGCAGAATCTGGGTTTACAATCACTCAGGCAAGAATTAAGCCATGCTTGGTCAGGGAGGCCTGAGTAATGAACCTAAAAACACTGGACCTCTTTATCCTGTGACAAGTGAATAGTTGATGGTCTCACATTTGCAGAACTAAAATCACATCTGCAGTTTTCAGGATGAAAGGTTCTTCACATGTTTTAGACAGAAAAAGCCAAAATTAGTTCCACATAATGGACTCCATCAGTTCCAGCTGATGTCTATGACATGAATGAATCCCAAGGAGTCTCTTATCATGTATACCATTTTGCAACTATAATAGTACCTAGCACTTCTATACTAGATGGATAGTTTGTAACAAAAATACACAGCTCTTTAGCACCTTCAGAAAACAGTATGCAAACAGAAAGGCACTTAGATACAAATCAGACATTGCAATAAATGACTGTGGATTTATGTGATTAAAAGATAAATTTTGTGTGTCAACAAGAATGAAGCAAGAATGAAGAAACTGATTCCAATTCCAACAGAGGCTGTGCTAAAGCTTGTGGACTTAAANTATATATCTAACATTCCACTGGTAATATGCACATTTTTCCACAAATAATGGAAATAATCTGCTTTTCTAACAGGCTTTCAAATTAAATAGTCAAGATTAAATTCACAGTAATGTGATCTTATCTCAAGTAGAAGAAAAAGTATTTTGGACATATTCACACAGATCTGAGGCATTATGCTATAAAGCTGCTTCAAAGTCCAATAATCATAGTTCACATGACTTCTAATTCCATTAAAACAAAAATGTATTGTACCTTTCCTAAACTCTCATCTTTTTTATTTTCAAGTGAAAAGACTGTCAATAAGATATAGCCTCTTTTTCAGTCACTTACGGAAATATTCAACATATTTACAATCAGAGAAATGTAAATCAAAACAACACTGAGATTCCATCTTACACTTGTAAGAATGGTGAAGATCAAAAACACTGATGTGATAGCTTATGTTGAAGAGGATTTGGTGTAATGGGATGGTCCTTCATTGCTGGTCAGAGTGCAAACTTGTACAGCCTCTTTAGAAATCAGTATGGCAATTTTTCAGAAAATTAGGAAATAATCTACTTCACAACCCAGTAATACTGCTGTTGGGTATATACGCAAAGGATGCTCAATCATACCACAAGAACCTGGAGGATGATGAGACACAATGTGTTTAAAAATGCATGTAGGATTGGGAGAGAGAGGAATAAGAGTATAGACAATTATAAAAAGGAAGTAATATCTTTAAAGAGGCATTAAAACTAATATAAAAGAGTACAAACAATCAAAGATAAAAGGAGTAAAGAAAAATAAGTCACACAAAGATGCAAAATCCACAGAACGTCTGGATTATGTCTTAGAGTTTTTCGAATGTAGAAAGATATTTGTTTCTGAGGACTGCAAAGCTGAACCAACACATATGTTTTATAGGTATCTTGACTTCAAAATTTGAGTCTAAGTATATGTTACTTTGGAAAAGAAATTCTGCTTTTGTTTCCACAGAAGATAAGAACCTGTGGATTCCTTCCAGGCTAATGTGGTTTGATGGAACAAGACCTCCTGAAAGTTCTCTGTGAACCTTAAAAGTAATTTGCCCAACAAAAAGTAGAAAGCAGTTTGGAGAAAACTATGCTCAAATTTCCAAAATGGTTGTTTATAAATGTTTATTTTCATTTTAGAAAGTTATTTATAAATGTTTAATGGTCACAGTGAATCTCTAAAAAAATAAGGGGGCTATGATATAGAAATGAATATTTTACCTTGGTATTTTGGTTTATTGATACAAATTTAAGGTCAGTTGTGTTATATGTATATTTTGACTCTTGTTTAAGGTATTAATATTTATGGAGCTCATTGAAAAATGTAATGTACAATTTAAAATTACAGATTAATAGGGAGTTATTTATAATAATCAAACTTGTAGTCATGTTAGTTAGGTTTTCTAAATATATAGAAATATATTTCAATTATATGAATAATCTTCAATACTTTAAAGACCTAAAGAATATGGCATTTAAAATGTTTTAAGAACTTAGACTTTTCTAAACAATGAGCTATGTCTGCTTCTGGCAGCAACAATTACTTCAGAGAGGTTGATGGGCATTGAAGAAAGTTGTAATGAAATTTGCCTTCAATGTGATTAGGCTATTCATTTGGGCAAGAAAATATTCTTGTCTGGACTGCTTGATGGTATGCTATATGAAATGGACATGCAGGACCCACAGAAAAGTGACTGTTGAACATTCCAAAAGACAGGATGGCCCTTCAGCATTCCTGCTTCACAAAAGAAATTGCCAGACATTCTGCAGGATACAGAAAAGAGTTAGGGACAAACTGCCAAGATAGGTGAAACAGTCTCTCAAATTTCCTGCTTCATGGAAAAATCTGCTGGATACTATGGGCCTGTAGGTTGAAGATGGATGC